>CAJDSM010038868.1:702-18217 GCA_903981925.1 Ostrea lurida
CAGGGGGAGAAGGGCATATGTTGTTGCCTCCAAAAACAAACTTCCTTTTTTTAATGTCAGTGTTTAATTTACAACACATGGAGAATTTATTAATATTGGACTGATTTGATTGGAATTTGAACTTAAATTGGCGTAGCTCAAATATTCTAACTATTTTGTAATCTGATCATTTGTTTCTACTTTTGAAAATTGATAAAAGTGTTCAAGTTACATATTCAGATTATTTCTGGATCAAGTAATCCCGTTTACTTTATTTCGACTAAGTGCTCACGGCGGTTGTGACCGGTCAGCAGAGGACGCTTACTCCTACTTGGCATCTGATCCTGTCATCGCTTTTGTTGGAGGACAGTGTTGCCCTACACTCGACTTTGTATATTTATAAACAATGTTAACTGCCAATTTATATATGGATTGTTCCGTTTACCTGATCAAGACTATGAGCTCACAGCGGGTGTGACCGGTCAAAAGGGGATGCTTACTCCTCCTAGGCACCTGATCCCACCTCTGGTGTGTCCAGAGGTCCATGTTTGCCAGCTCTTGTTTTTGTATTCTATTTGGGACTTACGAGATTGATCACTGTTCGTTATCTTTGCCTTTACATATACCTTAATTTCTTAAATTTTGAGGGATTATTAGATTTAACTGAATGCTTTTTTGAGAGGCCTTGTCCTAATGAATTTAGTTTGATGGAATTTAATGGATAAACTTGTGAAACTTTAAACAGACTCGACATTTTTTTTTTCAAATTTGGTACTACAAAGTACCTGGTATCAGAAATATTATTCCATGTTATTTCCTTAACTGACAGAGGCATGTTCCGTGTACCTTCCTTTCTTGCATCTAACAGAGACAATAATGAAAGTAATTGTATATACTACACATCAATATTTTCCTCATTTACCTTTTTGAAATACACAAGTCTGGCATAATATGTGAGGTTGTGAGACAGAAAAATGGTATTCTCCTCTACAAATACGAAAGACCTCGTAGATTTTGTACAGTTTGAATAAAGTGGCAGGAAGGTCATTATGGGGGCTAATAATATATCAAAGCAAATGACCATTATATAAAAGATAAAGTGGTTTGATTTTGATTTGAAAATATTTTATTCATGTAAAACATACATAAATTGGATTGAGCAGCAGGCACAATGCCTATGTAAGCCCTCTCCATAAAGTGGTTACTTAACGAACAATAACGTTTAGGACATGTGAGTTTTGGATGTGCATTATCAACATGATAACAGTGGTAGTACAGTATTAGCCACTGTTTAGGTTAGTCAATGTACAATTTGACTGATATGACTTTGCATCTTTGTGTGCATTGTATTTTCATCAATATATGTTCACACTGGGACACATATTCGAATGTCTGCTGATATGAAGAAGCCTGTCATAATCAAGATCAAAGAAAATTGACTCAGTAGTCCTCTTTCGTGCCCCGTTGGGATCCGGGTTAGAATAGGTCTCGCAGTACTTGCTTCGTCGTAAGAGGCGACATAAACTCGGAGGCGGTACCTACGTCAGATGAGATGGCAAAAAACCGAGGTCCCGTGTGACAGCAGGTGCGGCACGTAAAAGGCCCCTTCTTACTCAAAGGCCATGAGCGCCGAGCATAGGCCTAAATTTGGCAGCCCTTCACCGGCAGTGGTGACGTTTCCATATGAGTGAAAAATTCTCAAGTGGGACGTAAAACAATATACAATCAATCAATCCTCTTTCGTAGAATCGTTGGGTGCCTCAAAACAGTGAGAAGTCAACCCTTTCTTGTCATGACTGCTATAGTAAACTTATATTTAGAAGTGAAAATCATGGGTCTTTCGGATGTGACCTTAAAACGGACATTCTGTTCATTGCTGTTGACCAGAAAGATCCAAAAAGGTATTCCATTACTAAATGTTGTTGTCGTCAAGTACTTGCTTTGATTATTGCATTCTTTGGATGACAATCTCAGTAAACGGGCTTGCTCCCATGCTGCTGTTGACTAATTTATAAGCTAACCCAGATCAAAATTAAGTGGAATTTTGGGTAGCAAAATTCCAAATCGGCAGTTCTCAGCTTCGATAGGTCGTGTACACATTAGTATTGCGGCAAGGACAAAATCGCTGGTGGATGGCCATAACAGTCAATATTACTCCCCGGTACATTCCATTGCGATCGATAGACCATGGTGTGAATTTAACCCCAGCAGCACACCCACCTACCTGATATGACAGCACAGTTTATACCAAACAGGAAATCATGTTGTTTACATAAACCTGCAGTAACATGTGGGAATGACATTCATTCACTAATAACATTTGGAGTGCAGAAGATATCTCCTACGTACAATATCATGTCACAGTCTTCAGCATGTATTTGTATCTCCTGACTTTGACAACACACAAATGTGCTTTACAAACTTTTGTAATCAATAGATGTTTTCAATCAGCATGTCCTAAGAGTAAGGTACTGGTATCAAACAAGCATCTGGTTGCAAAGTCACATCGCCAGTCTGAATTTAGATACTCATGTCGGCAACGAAGGGTAAAATTACAAAGATTCAAGCTCCAGTGTAAGTCCACGGCATTACACATGATTCGATACGCAAGAGCTTCAGTTTTTAAATCGAGACAGGCTGCTGCCAAACAAGTTGATGTTACCGGAGTTTCAACGGTGTCGTGTAAAGTCAGTAGTTTGCAAATATGTGCATGATTGTTATATTGATTTAATTTGCCAATACAACCTGCCCCATTTGATGCTGTTTGACATGTTTAATACCAATTTCCTAGTACATTCTTCCACTACCTATCACTCTATTTACGTAAGAAGACATAGAGATCACTGTGACTGGTCGACGGGGGATGCTTACTACACCTAAGTATCTGATTCAACCTCTGGTATATTTAAAGTTTTGTGATATTTTCATTCCGTGACGGGTTTATGATATTGATCATTATTCGCTATATTCACCCTTTCGTATAACGCGCAGTACAGACTGACAGCCGACAATTTTTCAAGTGTCACGATCTGCTGGAACACCTTTAATTTACGCATCGATTTTGTAGCATACCGATGCAGACGGTCAGATCATTCTAGTGGCTGTTGTTGACTCTAACAGTGATAATGATCATTTTTACTGAGAAACTTGGACTCGGACGATGAAGGGATTTACTGATTTACATGCAGAAACTAACTTTTGTTGTTCGTTGTATCTGGGTGGTTTTTTTTGTACTTATAGTCAAATTAACCACTTTAGCTTTGATATAATGACCATATCACTGATATTATTCAAATCCGCAAAATTAACACATTTTCTCAAATTTGGGGATAGGATAACATTTTGCTGTTTCACAGCCTCATAGATTACGCTAGACATGTATACTTTATATCATGCGACAGACGAGTAAATGAGAAAAAATTGGATGTGTAGTGCATCCAATTTCTTTCATGAATGAGTCTGTTAGACGCAAGAAATGAGGATAAGCGGAACGAAAATGAAGACGTTTATGACTGTTTTTGGTCCACATTCCTTTCGTTATAAGAAAAATCTATACAGAACTGGCATGTAAAAGGCATGATACAATTCGCTGGGTCAGACTGTTACGTTTAAAACCTTTTCTGTTTGATTTCTTGCACAAATCCGCCATAACTAGACAAAGCACACTTTTATTTATTTATTTTTTTTACAAAAATGTTTGACTTTGTAACAGAAATTCCAAATTTACCTTATTTTAAACACATTTTATCAGATTACAACCAGCGCTAGCATTTCCATAATCTAAATAAAAATCTGCATCATACCATATAGGTTGTACTTTCTTCTACCCTAGGTTGGGGTCATCTTGAATTTGGCCTCCCGGTCACTGCACTGTTAGTTTTCCGGACATTCATCGGTCCACAAATACTGCCTATTGCAGCACACAAAAGTTCCACTCAATTACATAGGCCACGTTAAAAATTTACAGATGAAATTTTCCTATATTTTGAATAGTAAATGAATAGATTAATATATCAAAGGTTTTACAGATTTTGAGAGAACGTAGAATCATCAAAAATTTCTTTGGATGAAAAATATAGAATCTTGGATTTAGGAACTACACGACTTTTCCTTTTTCCAAAATCGATCATTTACAAATATATGATATCTCGAAGGATAATCCGAGGACATCAGCCACTCAGTTAATGTCTGTTCCCCTGTAGACTCCGCATCATAAATCTTTAGGCCTACTCTAGCTAATTTACTGGTGCCTGTGAACTACATAACAACAATACACCAAAAGGAATTAGAAGAATTTTACATAAAAGCTTCTTTTGATCGTTCAACGTTCCAATATTACTTTGGATGATGTTCATCTTTGACAAATATAAACGTTAACTGAACAAGGAACATACAGAAAATGTCTAATCGATCTACTGTAATTGATTAGCCCAATATAATATCGGTCGGTTTTTCTAAAGGCTGGGGAAAGGCCATTGTACATGTACATGTGTTTATACCCATTCTACTGTACTTACCCCGAATTCTAGTGACATTAGTCAAAGCATTATTCTATATCGATTGAATATTCTTATCAGTAAGTTAAGCTATCGAGAACGATTGGTTCGTTTTCACCTATCATTTACCTGGGTATTGCATCCTGGTTTGAAGTTTGTGGTATATGACATATTACTGTGGTAAAATAGACACAATGCTCAAAATGCTTATGCTGATCATTTCTGGGTGTTTTCTCTCGGGTAAGTTTTCTGTATCGCGTGCTGTTAAATATTTTTTGAATATTTCTTAATAAGGTTATCGTATTTACCGATTTCCATTTACAGTGTTTGGTCACGAAAATCATCATCATCATTTCTACCTCCCAGAGGTGCCCGAGCACAAGGCCAAATCCTTTTTATACACAAGATATCCTGCTACAGTGGATAATAATGCTCCTCCCAACCCTGCATACTGCAGGTATCAACAATATGAAAATTGGTGCGAATCTCATAAACTATACTGTCGGGTAAATTGCTTTTATTAAAAACCTTGAACTATTACATGAATTTCCTTAAGTAACCACGCAAAAAAGGCCTGTATTTGTACTTTATTAATACATCTCTGAAGAGCTTTGTCTCAGCAACTTTAGTATTATATCTAGAATCTTATTAAAAGTCATTTATCTTTAGGTACAACATGAACATACGAGAGAAAGTATGTGTGCAACAACGTCTTGTGCTATTGGTCAGTCCTGCCAATTGACCACTCCCTGTCCAGTTCATTTTAGACAATTTTGTGTTGGTAAGGCCATGGAATGATTATTACTGAGAAAGAATGTTTTACATGCACAAGGTAGTAATATTTGTCTATTTCAATGGGTCTGTTTCTGACTTTAGACATTGGTAAATGTGCGAGCAACCCGTGCCAAAATGGAGGAACATGCTACAGCGAAAGCAACATATATGCATGCAAGTGTTTACCTGGATGGACGGGAAATAATTGTGAAATAGGTGAGCGGCATACTGTATAACTGAAAAATAAACCACTGAAAAGTACAAAAAAGCAGTGGCAACAAGGTAGCGATTTTGCCCAAAATATTTAAATTCTTTGGATCATGATGTAAGTTTACCTTTCCATTATCAGATATGTAAGCTTTAAAATCCCACAGTTGACATGTTTAGCTTTCCATTATAAGATGAAGTATTTATTTAGAGCATTAAAGGGACATGGACACATTTTGAACTAAACATTTTCAAATTTTAGATTGCTAATTTTGATGTTTAAAATGCTTAATCAAGTTATTTCTAGTGGTCAGTAATTTTTTTAAAGTCAGTTGTTGAGTTACAAGTAAGATACAGCGCTCACAAATATTCGCAATTTAAACAAGGCTCGAGTCTTGTTTATGTTTACAAAAAGATTGCTTCGTAGAAAATATCATGTTTAAAACAATATCATTCCATTATTTCTTCATTCATTTTACCTTTACTATAGCAACCTATGGGACACTTTCTTTTCTTCATTCGCCAATGAATGTAGGAGAACTACTGATAGTGTTACCGTACGTGCAGTAACTTTTGTGCAGTTACATGTATCACATTAAAAAATACAATCGTGTTGTATATAGAGTTATTATATACTGCTATATTTAATTTGCACACGTCTCCCTATCTGTTCTATTACAATTTTTAGGTTTATATCCGTGTAAATCTATTTCGGTTATATACCGTATAACTGAACTTCCGTAACGTCAAATTCTATACATCACAGAAGATACGATTCTTATTGTACGTCAGTTGGAAGCTAAGACCTACACATGAAGTTTGATATTTGTTTTTTTTTATCGAATAAATATATGATTCAAAAAGGCTTAGTCGTTGGATTTAATTATAAGAAAGACGTTTAAATTTTCAAGTTTACCAGATATTGACAATGTTGCTATTTGCAAACATAATATATCCGCTACCGCGATTATATAGTTTGCAAATAGGCAACATCAAGTTCAATTAAGAAATGATGTATAATTTTCAGTTTACCGGAGATTGAACTGAATGTTGCCATATGCAAACATAATAATCCGCGTAGCGATTATATTATGTTTCAAATAGGCAACATTGGTTCAATATCCGGAAAACTTGAAAATTATAACAGTCATTTCTTATAATTAAATTATCGACTATTTGAAGTCAAAACTTGCTTCAAGCTCTGAATAACAAAATAAATGTAAATTTCATGTCGTTGGAAATTTAGTTCAACTGACGTCAACATAAGGAATGATCATTTGTTCAATGAACATCACAGGCCCGGAAAAGCGAGTATGTCCATGCATTTGTCTTGTGACGTATAGAATGTGACGTACGAAGTTCATTTATACGTATGAACAATAAATTAGGGTTTACACGATATAAACCTGAAAAATTGTAATAGAACAGATAGAGACCGTGTGCAAAATTTAATTATGTCTCGCGTTAAACTTGAAATATATACATTCATTTCTTAAATCATTTAATTTTATTCTGAAGTGATTACTTAGCGGGCGATTTCTCATCAAAATGGCTAAACCACCTTTTAAAAATTCGGAATGATTTTTCCATGAACTACCTTCGTAAAGCGGAAACTACTTTATTGACCACTTTTATATAGCTACCACGAAACGCATGCAGCCACTTGGTGAAGTTTGAAAGCTATTTGCTGCGGATAGAATTAAAATATTACTCAGTTTTTAGTCAATTTCCTTTTCATTCTGATTAACCACTTTAGCCGTCCTGGTATTGAATGTATCATGTAAATTTCCCCATACAGTCCGCACGATTATGACACGACGGTTTCTAGTGTAAGTAACCAATGTTTTAATATTTTGTTGGTCATCTTGCTAAAGATTATATAATTTGTTATTAGCAATTTTTCACTCTGTGAGTCAGTAATGGGCAGTCCTTGCATGCCTGAGCACAGTCTATCGTCTTTTGTCATGAAAATGTGGTTGGGGGGGTGGGGGTTACAACATAGGACAGTAATGGTATAGTAAACGTAGACGTCAGGAAAAAAATCGGAGAAGGCTACATTATTGCGAGCTAATTGACCCGACATTTAAAAAAACATCGCAAGTCGGCCGGGGATATTTTCATCTAGTGTCAATAGGCCTAACCTGAATGGGCTTGATGTTCCGATTTTAATCACTGTGTGAATAAATGCCCAATTCAGAATTTCATGGCACATGTAGATCTCGGTATTCCATAAATCCCTTATGATTGGACACATAAATTTCCGTTCACTTTGTGTGAATTTCTGCATGTTTACTCGTTTAGTCAACGCAGACGACAAAATTATGGGTCCGTCATCAATAAGCCACGAGTAATAAAAAAGGGGAATCTTAAGTCTAATATTGCGAAGTGGCCCAATTCTCAAATACGCCTTTTTGGAAAGCGAGTGGTGAATTATTTGTGTCACATTGACATAAATTATTTTCCATTGTCTTAGAGAACATGTCTGTTCAACGTCATCACGGACTGTGATTTTGAGCGCGTACTACGATTATTGAGTTCAAGGTCCATAGAAATAATCTACAATATTAAAAGTCTTATTGAGCATTATTATTTGTCAGGTAATATAATTAATGATAAGAAATTGACTCTTATATTCTTTTGGCTATTACAGGTGACGAAATTTGCCGACGGTAAAACTTAAGCATCAATTAATGCGCTTCGCATTTCTTAAGGAATTTCATTCTGTGTGATCATACCATAATTGACCAGTTGAGATGTAATATCTACTAAGAGTTTTACTTAAACACATAATTTTGATTAAAAATAAATAAATAAAAAGTTATTAAAACTAACGAATGGAATAAAGTACAATTTTATTTATACCAGATCTACCGGCAAACCTGAATGATCACTGTGTGTCAGGCCCGGGTGTCGGCACCCATACTAAATATGTGTACGGGCAATCAACAAGCGACAAGCGTTTCTTTAGCCCCAAATTCGAGTCTAATTCACAATTTTGTTTATACATGTAGATGTCCTAAACTCAGTATCTTGTAGTAAACAGTAGCAACTGCACTTGCTGTTAATTTCTGCTGACGGCACCATGCGTGTAAATTACACCGCAGATCTTCAGCTATTCGTAAATGTGTATTTCTATTTCGGCAGTGTTGCTGATAAATTTCATGTCAACAAAATTAACACTAAGACCCGGTGATCTGTGTTCGCTTGTGTCATTAAAATGTTTAAAATATTTTGTATTCCTTTTGTCGATATCATTCGCAAAGACACGTACGTAGAACCAGGATTGTTGCCCACGCACTCCGCGGTGTTCATAGGGCACATTTCCTTAATCTGCTACAAAATGGCTATTCTATACCAACAATACTAAACACCCCTTGCCATACAAATATGCGTGTGACCGTACGATTAATGGTAAATTGAAATATATTGTACGCGAAAAACAAGTCCATGCATGGTGTTGTATGCGGCTCAGGAGTCGTATCACCTGAAGAAAAACGTGGATACTTACAGGGTGCACGTGAATCCACGGGTGTTTTAAAATTGCACGGACTGGGATTTGTTTTAGTGGCACATCAAACGCGCTATTGCATGAGCTGTTAGCCGTAATCCGACCAGCCCCGACTTTGTCGAATTTGTATTACTGTTTTGATACTAATCATTCTTGATTACATCAAACCTTTTTAACTTGCACCCATGTCCAGTTAGTGTCTAAATATGAACTGTCTTGTTTTGACAGTAATCATTCTTAATACAACAAAGTGCGGGTACAATCGATTTCAGTACTGGCGAAATATGTTATCTAGACACGGACTACGAATAACAGAGACCGGTCAGCAGAGGATGCTTACTCCTCCATGCCACCTAATCCTGCCTTCGCTTTTGTCGGAGGTCCGTGTTGCCCTACACTCGACTTTGTATATGTTGTAGGATTATGATTACGTTTAACACATACATGTATGATAGTTAATTTCGCCAATTTATATTTCTAACATTGAAATCGAGTGTAGGGCAATTTTTAACACGGACCTTCGACAAAAGCGAAGGCAGGGATCAGTGCAATGGAGGAGTAAGCATCCTCTGCTGCCGGTCACAACCCCGTGAGCCCGTAAGTCGAAACAAAGTAAAGCGGGGTTACCCGTCGTCAAATCTAGTACGAAAATGACAATGGGTATGAAACAAATCAGTCAACATATGACTTAGTAATAATTTGGTAATCGCAAGCAAGATCATTATAGCGACCGTAGAATTTGCGAAATGATGACTTTAAACGAATTCGTTATTACCCTGCAACATCAACTTTTTGGTTAGTGTTGGCCTCGCTGTTTAAAAATATCATATACGCATGGTATGCCCTTGCATAATCGAATCAACTGAGAGACATGCACACCATAACTGGCGATAGTGGTACATTACTACATAGAAAAGGAAAGTTGACGATTGCAAAAGTCAAAGTCATCACGTTTATCATATAATGTAGTTGCAGTCTGCCATTAGAGTCAATATTAAGTAAAATATCCTAATATGGAAGCACATCCTGTCAGATCCTGGTGTTGTCCTTTATTGGTGGTTCGTCAGGATATATCAAACTGACATAATTGTGAAAATTATGATTGTTAATTGATAAGACTTCGTCTACATACCTATAAGTAAGGTTGAAGGACACGGCAATTTTTTTGTTTTTTATCCCGTAACAGTTTTTGAACAAATTCTGCTTCGTATGCATATAAAAATAAGTCTGCCAATAAGGGGGCACAATTAGTGCCCATAGGAATACTCTACAGATTGTTGGAAGACCTGGTCTCCAAGACTACATAAATATTATCTTAAGAAAACAAGCATGCTCTTAATATCTACTTCAGAGTACTTGTTGGGGCAATCAGAGTAGTGGTTTCTGACAAAATATGTATCTTGTTTCCCAACGACCAGAAACTTGTATTTTTCGGGTGCCGTTTTTGTTCAAAAACCAATTAATCAATTATCTGTAAAGCCTAGATTTAAATTTATCATGAGGAATTGTTATATAAAGGTGTGGAGAAAGCATACGTTTTGATGCAGTCCAATTTTAGAAAAATCTCGTGACTTGAAGTTTCTAATAGCTCTTTGGAGTTTTTTGAGAAATCCACATCTGATTGACACCACTTTTGAATATATAGTGAAGCAGTAGATTAACAGCTGTTAGTAGTTAGTTAATAGTAAGGATAGAGGCTTGGTAGAGCACTTACTGGACCACGCGATGTATCTTTTTTGTAAGGATTCTTATGCATTTTGGAATCCAGTAAAGGTATGGTAATTCAAATTGATCCTGATCTTCGGAATATTGAAAGTATTCAAAACAGAAAGGTGATTTTGAAGAATTTCATTTTTAGTCAATTGCTTGGAGTATAAGAGATTTCCAGATGTTGAAGTAAACCCTAGCAATTTTAAAAGACAAGGTATAATAGTGACTTTTACAAACAAAGAACATGTTGTTATTGCTTTATCAGCTTGGAACTAGTACAAAGTTTCATGTAGTCTATTTAACTCATTTACCACTTCTGGCTTCTTAAGACAGATGGATAAATATATACACATTTTCCCCCGCTAAATGGTTAATATGGGATTTTAAATAGGTTCCGAATACTTTTGATCCATTCAGACAAAGTGGTCAAGCTCGCCTCTCCCTCAGAGTTTTGTCCAACGTCTGGCGTAATTCTTCCACAGAATTCATGATATTCATGAAATTATGTCGTCATTTTAAATGAGCGAGGTTTGAAATAAGGGACTTAAGATCCTCATTTTGGGCTATATTTATATCCAGTAATGATATGACCAGTGGGACCATAATCAAATGAGGAAGACAACACAAAATTAAATACGTCTACAGTATACCCGTGAGGATCCGGGTTAGAGTAGGTACTCAATATCCTTTTTGTGTCGTGATAGGCGACTAAATGTGGCGGCCCTTCGGGTGAGACCGCAAAAAATGAGATCCCGTATCACAGCAAGTATGGAACGATTAAAGTTCCTCCAAAGGCCATGATCGCCAGGCACAACTTTACATTCTGCAGTCCTTCACCAGCAAAGATGAAATTTCCATATCAGTGAAAGATTCTCGAGAGGGACGTTAAACATTCACAACTACTTTATTTTCTGTAAAGGCAAAGATAACGAACAGTGATTAATCTAGTAAGTTCCAAATAGAATATAAAAACAATAGTTGGGCAAACACGGATCCCTGGACACACCAGTTTTGGGATCCGGTGCCTACGAGGAGTGAGCTCATTGTCTTGATCGGGCAAACGGACCAATCAGTAGTCAAATCAGTGTATGGACAACAGCTTAACATTTGCAGTGAAACACATCAGACAGCATTTAACCCAATGGAAGGTCATACCTGCAAATTAATAGACCGCAGAATTTACGAAATGCTGCCTTTAAACATGACTGTTGAAACCCCTGCAACAGCAAATTGTTTGTAAGTATTCTGCCTCGATTCAAAATCTGATCCTACGCAGAACAAGCTCTTGCGTATCAAATAAGTTGTTTGTGGTGGCTCAGTAGTAGAGCTCTCGCCTCGTGATCGGGAGGTCGTGCGTTTGAGCCCCATGCTCGCACCCGCCCGCATCAAACCTAAGACGTTGAAATAGGTAGTGATTGCTCCTTTGCCAAGAGCTCGGCATTTAGAAGTGAGAATCAGGGGTCTTTCGAATATGATCTTAAAATCGGAGGTCCCGTATTGCAGCATGTGTGACACACAAAGGAACCATCACTGCTAAAAGCCATGAGTGCTAAGCATAAGCCTAAATTTCCAGCCCTTCATCGGCAATGGTGTGGTCTCTATATGAGTGAAATATTCTCAACGGGACGAAAAACAAACAAATGATCAACAATCTTAATCGTCGAAGTTGAGAGACATACACACCATATGAAGTGATGATGGAATATTGCTACATAAATATGGGAAGTTGACGATGGAAAAGCTGAATAAGTTTGAATGCTCTTTTGTAAATAGGAGGTTCTGAATGCTTTATTGGATACACCATATTCAATTTTTGCGACTACATCCTAAATACATGTATATACATCAACTTGATTTGGGAAATTAAGTATCCCAAAATGATACGTGATTAAATCATTTACAATCTCGGGAACTGGTATGGTGGAAATAAGTAGATTTCAATTACGCGTTGCCATTACCAATATCGATACAAAGTATCTTTTATTAAATAAATCAATGCATCTCTTGTTACATTATATTGGTCATCTTAAAGATAGCAGTTGTACAAATGGACTGGCCATCAAACAACAAAACGTGTAGCTCCCCCAGTGTCTTTGGGGAAACTAATTCATAAATCAATTATTCAGATATTGATGAATGTGCCAGCTCTCCCTGTATGTATGGAAATGACTGTATAGAGGATAGAATCAACAGCTATGTATGTGTCTGCAGCGAGAGATACGAGGGGGTTCATTGTGAACAAGGCAAGTTTTAAAAAGAAGTTGAATCCTAAGTAACATATTAAATGTTAGCGATATTTTCAATGACGATTTTAAAGATAGTTCCAATATCTGTGATATGTGTACTCGTACATGTTCAGAAATAGTTCTTTAAAAGAATGTAACTCCAAACTTGTATATTCTAAAGTTTCTTTTCAAAATGAATTACAGATTGCAGACCAGGGCCCGCTGATATGATGTTCTTACTAGATACGTCACAAAGTCAAAACGAAGTCATGAATCGGTCCATAAAGTATTTGTCTAGATTTGTAAAACAGATACCAATTGGACCCAACGACTTTCAAGTGGCTCTTGTGTCTTATGCTTTTAAACCAGAATTGGTCTTCAATTTCACTGCTCATCAAAGTAACACAAGTCTCCTTGACGCATTGTCTTTGGTGAAAGGTGAAAGGGGTCCAACGAAAACATCAGACGCACTGTCATTTGTTGCGCAGGTAACTCCACTGCTTCTGCAATTTTATAATGCTTATTTCAATGTAATTTTATGTTTATATGCCGTATATAATGATTTCCAACAAGAAATACGTAAAACATTCTATTACATCCTATTTTTTTCTATTAATACTTATAGGAAGATATTAAAGCAGCAAAAATTGGTCTCCGTCTCTTACCACACATTCAGCCATTATGTTGTGATATTATAACAAATGGATTGTCAACAGATCGCATTCAAGCCATTCCAAACAGCCATTTCCTGAAAGTTACAATGCCGAGATTGAAGATATTTTGTTGTTGGTATAGGTGTCGACATTGGACATGAGGAGCTGATACAACTCCCTCAGACCTTGCCTACGTTTGCCCCTGACAACGACGATCTTCTCATGACTACGTTGATGGACTCCGCGGACTACGGTTGCACAGGTGTGAACAATTTTATATCTCACATTATTATCTCCACGTGGGGACCCGGATTAGAATAGCTCCTCAGTACCCCTTGTTTGTCGCAAGAGGCAACTAAATGGGGGCAGACCTTCAGAAAAGACCGCAACAACAAAGGTGTCGTATCACAGCAGGTGTGACACGATAAAAATCCCTCCCTGCGCAAAGGCCATAAGTGCCGAGCAAAGGCAAAATGTTGCAGCTCTTCATCGGCATTGATGACGTCTCCATTTGAGTGAAAAATTCTCAGATGGGACGTAAAAGAATATACAATCAATCAATCGATCACATTATCACCAATGTGAGACAATCATGCAAGTTTGTTTTTTTGTTTGTCTCACACTGCTGCAGCATCATTAGTTGCGATGTCATTTATTTTCTATCACTTACGTTACACGGTGAAGAAATATCTTTTATATTGTTTCCTTAAATCAAACGGCAAAGGAAACGGATAGTTGATAATCATCGAAAGTCCCAAATGAAGAAACAAAACAAACAAAAGTTTGGCAACACAGGACTCCTGACACACCAAAGGTGGATCAAGTACTTAGGAGTGTAAAGTGTCCTTGTTGACCGGTCACACCCGCCGTGAGCCCATGTCTTGATCACTAGTAAACGGGAGTAATCTGCAGTCAAAGTTAGTGTGTGTAAAAAGGCTTAACAATTGCTATGAAACACATCAGACAGCATTTCATCCAATGACAGATTGTATGGGCAAACTAAATCGTTATAACAACTGTATAATTTCCGAAATGCTGATTTTAAACGTGACTGTTGTAACCCCTGCGAAAACAACGTGTTTGTGAGTATTTTGCCTCGATTAAAAAATTGATCATACGCAGAACAAGCTCTTGCTTATCGAATAAGTTTAGAAACATACACACCATATGTAGGTGATGATAGAATTTTGCTACATAAATATGGGAAGTTGATGATTGAGAAACTGAAATCGTTCTGTTTGTCATCAAATTGATGTCTATGTTATCAATTTGAAACAATCCGACTAACGTATAGACCTATATTATAAATATGTAGGTATATTTATAATATAGGTATATACGTAAGTCAGATTGAAGTTGATATAGCTTTCTGGTGGACAGTCTTAGAGTTTTATTTATTTATTTTTTTTAGTTTTAAGGCACGCTCTTTCTATCTAATTAGTTTATGCATTGAAATTCACATGAGTATTTTTATAATTTGAATTTTCTCAATGATGCTCTATATAGTGGTAAAATGTGGGGAAAATAATCATTCATTATTTACTCGTGTGGGATAGGGGATTTCCACCTCGTGAACAAGATTAGCTGTCTAGGACTTGATAGAGTCTCGTTCTAGACTGCGAATCCCATCCCCTCTGTGGGATTTCCTTATCCCACACTTGCACTGATGAAGGATTCTCTCAGTCTTTATTATTCGCTATGAAGATGTGTACAACTGTGCAATTTTAACTATGCAGGTATACTAGTACACAATTTTAACTCTAAATGTATGCCTTCACCGGCAAATG
Source organism: Ostrea lurida (assembly GCA_903981925.1). Lineage (NCBI taxonomy): Eukaryota > Metazoa > Mollusca > Bivalvia > Ostreida > Ostreidae > Ostrea > Ostrea lurida. The sequence goes on from CAJDSM010038868.1 coordinate 16,042, forward strand.
GTGACGTTTCAATATGAGTGAAATATTCCCGACGGTACGAAAAACAACAAATAATCAATCAATCAATCAATCAATCAATCTAAATGTATCTACAATGCCAACTGTAGCAATGTGCACAATTCTAACAAGAAATATGTGTACCATTCAAACCATTCAAACTGTATCATTGAAAGTTACTCTTGCTTTTTCTGAAATCAACAGTCAACAACTGGTCGCGATGTTCTTACATATCAAAGTTAAGCTTACATCGTTGAACAGTTGTCTCATTAGTTGCGGGAAATGATCCCCTTGGTTGGTGAATTTCATAATGCTGTAGTATTTTGTGCTTCTTGGCATTGATAGCAATGTGGTCCAAAATTCAGTTATTTCTTCAAAATTACATCATATGGTACATAAACATTGTAATTTTGCAAACAAATTGTATTTTATGGTTTGTAGCGTTGCATATAACCAATAGTTCTTAATTGATGGATTTTAACGGCTGAAATTGAATTTCATTTTAGTATTCTGTGCATCTTGGCATTGATAGCAATGCGGTCCAAAATTCAGTAATATTCTCAAAATTGGATATGGTACATAAACATTGTAATTTGCAAACAAACTGTATTTTGGGGGTTTTAGCGGTGCATAATCAATAATTCTTCTGAATCGAAGAATCAAACATTTACTTAAATTTATGTCACCGTTTCATAATTTCTTCGTTGAATGTTTCAATAAGTATCATTCAAAGTATATGTTTGTTCTTCAGATTGCAACAGTTCTTCTGTGACGGACGTAGTGATCCTCTTCGACACCTCCAAAACCACTAGTCCGCTGACTGGAAATTCAGTCCATTCTCTTAATGTTGTTGACAAACTCTTTGACTCTTTTGATGAAACAAATACAGATATAAGAGCAGCTATGATGACGTATGGAAATGGATCCGACATAAAGTTTGATTTCCATCAACAACCAATCCATGATATCAAGGCGAAGATATATATCGAAGACGAAAAAGGAAACACTTCTTTGCTTTATCAAGTGCACGAGACGAACTTTTCAATGGAGTCTCTACAGAAGCAGATTCGCTGCTAGAAAAATTATTTATTTATTCAAAACGGAAAATGGCCACTAACCAATTTCTGAAATCAAGGAAGAAATTCTCAAATTACACGATTCTGGAATAAGCGTCAATATAATGATACCAGTCACAAGTATTAATGCAGAGATGGACGAAATTTTGGCTTACGCAAGCAGCGTATCAATCGACCCATTTAGGGGTTTACTTTATAGACGAAAATGAAAATTCTCTTTCCATAACACTAAAAGCAGCTGTGAGAGATACAAAATATGTGGAATGCCCTTCAAATATATTCAAAGCAAAGCAGTGAAAAAGAACAATGGTATGCAGCGTATACTTCATGTTTTATAAAAACTCAGTGTTTTGTCATAATGGTATGCACAAAATCGGCAAGACAAAAACAACTTTCATTGAAATTTATATCGGCACATATATTTATTTTGTCATTAACAATATCCTTTGGTGATCGGGTCTTCCAATAGTCTCTTGGAATTCTCATGATCACTTGCGAGATTGATCATTGTTCGTTATCTTTGCCTTTACATGCTCCTTGTTAGCAGACCTGTTTTTACATTCTCATGAAGCAGAATCATTTCACACGCTTCATGAGAAGAACAAATCTCCAGCTGTGGCATTTAACTCGACATTTAGATATACTTTATTGACTAATAATAATTTTCATCCATATGGCTATTAGATACATCCCAGTAAACTAGAAATAAAGGACATCACATAGTCTTCCACATCTGCTCCATACTTAAATATTTTATTGAACATAGATATTAATGGGAAACTAGCTACCGATGCAATGAGTTGCCTCAATACAAAACAACAACATAAAACAAGATGTGACGATCAGTCAATAGGCTCAATGTGCAATGGGTAAGTCCAAATGCACAAACTTCTCAAAACATCATATTTGTACAATGACTAAGCACAAATTGTTGGATATCCAATTCAACACATCAAATATTGTGCAACAAGTATGATGAAATGCACTGATATCACAAAATAACATTTTCAATGCATTATAATAGAAATGCACAAGGGGCACATTAATTTTGTACATAATTTCATGGTTGGCATGGATGTGTAACATAGTGAGATATATATATA
>CAJDSM010038869.1:6295-18192 GCA_903981925.1 Ostrea lurida
TGGGTGTTGATGTATATTTTTCAACTGGTTTATGGTGTGTTCTTGTTCTCATAAGTAAATAACCAAAATTTATCTTCTTCTGTGAAATAGAATTAGATTCCACCTATCCAATGTCCTTGTTTGCATAAATAGATCACTAAAGTCATTTGTTGACTGACTTGTTTCATAACCTTGTAACTGTCATTTTTCGTACAGAATTTGACGACGGGTACCCCGTTTTACTTTGTTTCGACTACGGGATCACGGCGGGTGTGACGGTCAGCAGAAGGATGCTTACTCTTCGCATTGTACCTGATCCTGCCTTCGCTTTTGTTATATTTTTGGGACTATGATTTCGTTTAAACACATTGTTTACTTCGCCATTTATATTGGAGTAAAATGCTACCGATTTTACTACATAGAGAGTAAAATATATCGCGCATTCATCTCTCTTCATAAACTCTGGTAAAGGCATTTAAGTTATGTACCTTTCTTACTCTTGAAATATATCCCTTTTCAATTGATGCCATAAAGTTTCTAATGAGTTTCCAAAACTTTGAACCCATAAGTTGAATTTATATTATTCAAGTCCACTATGAAAACAAAAGGCGAAGTTAACGTTGTGTCAAACGTATCCATAATCAAAAAAAAACATATACAAAATCGAGTGTAGGGCAACACGGACCTCCGACCAAAGCGAAGGTAGGATCAGATGCCTGGGGGAGTAAGCAATCCTCTGCTGATCCGTCACACCGCCCGTGAGCCTGTAGTCGAAATATAAGTAAACGGGATTACCCGTAGTCAAATCTAGTAGGAAAATGAAGTTCTAACAAAGGGTATGAAACAAATCAGTCAACATATGACTTAGTGATGAATTTGTAATCTGCAAACAAGGTCATTATAGGACCGTAAAATTTGCGAAATGATGACTTTAAACGGAGATTTCGTTATAACCTTCAGCATCAACTTATTTGTTAGTAGTAATTGGCCTCGCTTTAAACAGTCCGCATACGCATAGCTTGCTCTTGCCGTATCGAATCCAACTGGGATATACACACCAATAACAAGGTGATGTGGTATATTAACTACATAGAAAGGAACAGTTGACCGGATTCAAAGTCAAAGGGTATGAAACAAATCAGTTCAACATATGACTTAGTGATAATTGTAATCGCAAACATAAGAAAACATAGAATTTGCGAAAATGATGCTTTAAACGAGATTCGTTATAAGCCCTCAGCAGATCAACTGTTTTGTTAGTAGTTGGCAAGATTCCAAATTCCTAGAGATAGCAACGGTTTACTGACTTGCAGCTTAATAATTTATTAAGTCAGATGTTATCTGCTCCGTGTTTCGTTACGGCAATTGTTAGGCTTCCGTTCTTTAAACGCTGATTTCGAAACGTTACGGATTCGCCTGTTTACCTGATCAACAGCTATGTGGCTCATAGCATGTAGTGACCAGCAACAGGTATGGCTTGGCTAAACTCGCGTAGGCACACTGCATCCCACCATATTCAAGGTTCCTTGTTTGCATCAATTCCTTAATTTTGTATTTAGTTGGTGAACAAAATGAGTTTGGTGTATTAATGGTATGCCGATACCTTTTTTTTTTCTCCTCTTTCATATGGGTGAATGAAAAGAATTATATGTATGACTATCGTTCAAGACTTAGTGTCTATACAATAGCAGAGAAAGAATTAGGATATTACGTAGAGGCGTAAATATATGGTTCAATATAGTAGGTAGTGTTCTGTTGACGTGATGGTAGAGAGTAGTAAGTATGCAGGTAAGTAGATATAAGAGGCGGCAGGACAGGCAAACTCAGGGCTCGGTACTGTGACGCGGGGTTAATGGTAAGCGTTGGTTGAACTGAAAGATATTGATACCCCAAGGGACAGTAGGGCCAGAACCAGGAGCGAGGTAAGGAAAAAATACAGAGCATGAAAGCTTCAAAGACGTTTGTGCAGAAGAAGCTTCGGTGATAATTAGTCCAGCAGGTTCAAAATAGGAGACAGGAAGGAGTGGGCCGGTAATGATGATATGTGTTTTAAGCAGTAAATAGCGGATGTCTTATATATATCATATATACATAAAGCGGAGGGAAGGAGTGTGAATTAACGTTAAGGTGCGGAGATATAGGGACGAGGCGGATACTATGTATTGTGTAGAGATAAGGCTATCCGTAGCTTGGAAGAGAGATATATAGAGTAGGGATAACTTAAATGCCGGCAAAGACGTCTATGGTCAGAAAGGTTCCGAATGCGATCGAAAGCGAAAATGCGATAAACAACAACACAAGACGTCTGGGTCCGTAAGGACATTGAATAGCAGGAGACAGTCGTATTTCGTATAGAACACAGTAACGGATATGAAAGTGCCAGAACTAACGAACTAGAGGGCGATGAACAGTCACGGTATATAGTCATAGGTGAATTCTCAAAAAAAATTCTAATGCGGCGGCTTTGGGGGCGAAGGGGGCAATTATCTAGTTATGGACTTAAGAGTGCCTAAGGCATCTAAATTTCATGCAATGAAAGTGTCTTTTATCTAAACGGCCATTTCGCAACTGTGGCACCTAGCGTCATATGGATAACGTTACAAAAGCGTTTTGCGGGGGTAGTCTTTGACACAGATTAGTGCGAAATTGTTAGGATTTTTTTACTCAAATCTATGATATGGCTATATCAAAATAATAAACCGCCAGCAAAAGCAAGGTTTTCAATTGTGGCTTATTTTTCTGTTCCAGTAAATTGATTTGTTTTTAATGGAGTGACCCTTAGGTTCTTATCTTTTTTTGTTTCAGCACATCTACGCAAATCCATCGGTTGAGTGAGGCATATCTGTAAGTTAGGCATTTGGCATTGCTAAAAAGACATAACACCTACGACATGGTCGCCAGTCACATTAATGTGTATCATATTTATCGTTCTGTGGAGAGAATTTTGGATATCACTGTTGGTGATATTATTAATTGATTATTTGGTATACATGCTATAACACACATCGAACACCATTTAACCCAATGACGAGGCCATACTCGGCAACTCGATAATTATAATGAATTAGATTTGCAAAAATTTATTTAAACGTGCGTGTCGAACTCCTGCACAACCAAATTTTGTTAGTAAGGTAACTACATCGCATTTGAACTGATTATAGCAGAATAGATTAAATACGTGGAAATGACTCAGAATGGCCAAATGATGATTGACGGTCACAGATGATGGCGCCGAGTATGCGGCATGGTGGTGGAGTACGTCCGTGTAGAGCAGGCTGTCTTCAAATCGTCAAAGTGGAGATCTTCTTCAGTAGATGACAGATGGAAATTCATCTTGGTTGTGTAGAATCAAGGAACTAAATGACAGTGGTGCCCCGGGGTAAGCCTTGAATATTGCATGTATGCTGATGTCAGAAAAGGTTTCTCCATTTTAATCAACGAACAACATATATATATCCATTAATTTCATAACTGTTTCTCATTTGTCTGCTAGTCAGATGGTATATTGACAATACATTGTGGTTATCTGTCTACTACAAACAGCCCCAGAAGGCTCAATTCAACATTCTAAATTAAAATCCAAAATTCGAAATTCCATATTCGAAATTCAAGATTAAGATTCAAATATCCAAATCTCCAATCAAAATCAAGAATTGTAGACCATCGGCTTGTGATTTTACGCGTGATTCTAGTTTGTAGGGAGAAATAGTATACTGGAAAGTGTACGTTGTCGAAAAACGTGGAAAGAAGTTTCTTGGTTCACGTGCATATGGGTAATAGTATGTGAGGAATAGCGCATTCGCGTTGTATTCTAAATGGAATTATTTCCCTTAAGAAATTTCTGATATCTGTAAATAATAAAATACATTTTTCTTTTGGTAATATTTCTGCATTTTTGTTATGCCAGAAGTATATACTACACATCTTATATCAATCTAAGGATAACATTGAAGCATAGACACGGTAGTATTTATAATGATAATAATGTGTAACAACTTTTATTTTTATAATGAAAGTGTTTGACTTATTCGTCAGTTAAACAAACCTTCAAAGGTTACTGTTTGAAAGAGGCGGAGGATAGAACTGCATGGAGTATGATCAATGCTCAATCTTATTGAATAATCATAAGTTACTTATAAAAAACCAAATATATGTCAATATCAGGCCCGATACTATATCGTTTTTCAAAATCAGGTTTTAGATACGCCCACTACGGATTATGTTACAGTAAGTGAGTAGAAATTAATTTCCCTTTGAAAACACAGATATCTATAGAATATTTACAAAATTCTGCTGTGGGCTGTCCATTGGCAGTGGAATAATTTCAAGACGAATTTAGTCAATGGTACAAATGTAATACCCTTTCTCTCCTCACCCCCCAACCCCAGTTCTATGTACTTAAAAAAATTGATCCAGTCCCTTATATATAAAGTCAGAGTCCTTTCCTCTTGAAGGTCTGGACATCACCAGTCCATGAAGTCAATAAATTGGTCATATTGTACAGTAAATTATATGAGGCTAGTGGCTAAATCCAATGAATTACAGTCATCGTTTCTGAAAATAACGACATTTGAATACGTGACAGTGTGATTCATGTTGATTTTTGAACCTGAAGTTTTCTGTTTACTACCCGTGGAGGTTGGATTAAGTAAATTCCTGCGTGTCGTAAGTGGCGATTAGATGAGGGCGGCCCTTCAACCGACAGTGGTCAATTCGTGAAATTTCCCAACATATTACCTGCTCTACCCTCTCCCCCTCCTGGTCAATAATACATTTACTAATGAATAAAATTAAAAAAGTTTTGTTACACATTTATGGTCAATTATAAATACTACCATGTCCTCTGTTCAATGGTTAACCTAGATTGAATTTAGAATCTGTATTTTATAAATCCTTGCTTGACAAAATTAACAGAATATTCTTCAAGAAAGAAAAATGTATGTTATTTATATCAATCTCCTATGCATAGTGTGTCATTGCGTTACCTCAACATACACCTCTGGCCAGACCTCTCAAAAGTACGTCCCCATCACGTGATCGATCACAATGATTATATTTTAAACATAAAGCAAGATGGCATTTATCTCTGATGCGGACACTCGTCAATGAATGAACCCAACAACCCAGTTTCGGAGTTTTTCTCATTTATGAGAGCAACAATTGCCACTGCTAGTGTTCAGTATGCTTCGGATGCTCTATTTGGGCATGTCTGAAGATATTCAAAGGTGATATATGTTGAGGTGCTTACCGTTGGTGGCGGGAAGACCCTAGGGTAAGAGTGGTCTACCCTTCAACCCTTTCGACCGATGATGTTTTACTCATATATTTTTATATTTTCACTGTTTGTATCAGATACAATTTTCCGAAATAAAAACATTTTCCCCATTATGTTTTGCAACTTTTTTCTTTTCGAATTATTTATAACATTGTTTGATTTTCATGTTGTTACCGGAAATCCTCGACCGAGAAGACACCCCAGTAAAAATTACGAACGACAAGCTTTCAAACGTAATTGTGCCCGTTCACAACAAAACTTTTTTTTTTAAATCCGTATTCAAGTTACTTAGCACAGATTTTATTGGTTTGTAAGGTACTTCGACGATATGTAAAAAAATGTTTCTGTCCGCTAATACTGGCAAGGCAAAAATAGGATAAAAACTTTATTTTGGTTTTATTTTTTTTAAATTACACCTTAGGACCCGACTAGTGTGTGGAAATTATTTTATCAATTATTACGGCGACTCCCCCCCCCAACACACACACCTCTCTGCTCTCTCCATCCAGATCCAAACTAATAAAAAAATATGCGAAAGTATTATGAACATTTGGGTTCCTGGTAAAATGTCTTCTGGATAATTGGATGACAAAGCTCCAGTTTAACATGCACATATCAATTAATTTTCAAGACATGGTTTAAATCTGAACAAAAATTATTATTCACAAAAAGAAGAGATGTGCATATTGTAATTCTATTATAACTCTTGAGTCAGGAAAGAAATATTTCCATTTTCTTGTAAACGAAAGTACCTTTGGCCATGAACTGCTTGTTGGATTTAGGTTTACTATTAAAAACTTGAAGAAAGCACGAAACGAGGTATCGTGGTTGTAGCGGTTCTCTCCTCAGACATGGTTGCTTTATAGACGGAAAAATCGCACTGCAAGCATAGAAGACTATACAGAGAAAAATCAAGAATGTTCTCAATGTAAGTTCCAATTAAAAATAAAATAAAACTGTAGGTAGTAATTTATTTTTCATGTATTAAATTACAAAAATCATGCGATGGAATTTTAATGTTTGCTCGAAGAAAATCAGTGACGTATCCAGAAATGTATTAGGGGGGGCGGGGCATATCTATGCTAGGTAGTCTTTTACAAAGGCCATTTGGGTGATCAAATCTTGAGTTTTTATTAGTATATGGTTTTTTTTTACCAAATTTTTGGTGGAAAGAAGAGGGGGGGGGGCTCTTGAAATTGCCAGTGATACGGTGGCGAAAATAATAATGTACACGTGTTTTAAAGCAATGAAATAACAATCGGCCTGCGTTTTGGACTGATCGTCCAAGTGTCGATGTGCGGAGGTACTTTATCTCTTGAAATGAATTATAAATTGATGGTTTAATTAATATTTAAGTAATCATTCTTCACCACCCACCCCCTCGTTTGTTCAAATTGGTAGCGTATTTTGCAAATAAAACAGTCTCTTCTTTTAACGTGGAAAAAACATTACTCAGTGACGTGACAGTTGCTGTGACGTCGTTTGTGACGTTGAACAGTTGCACATTGTGAGTCGTATTGGTCAGACGTATGGCGTGAACAATTGCATTGTGAAGTCGATTAACTGCAATGTTTTGTTTCTTCCAGAATAAGCATTTATCAACAACAGCAAAACGTACAAGGTATAGAAGAAAGACAGCTTTGGAATTAAAAAACAATTTATGGTACTTTCCAAACACCGTTATTCCATTTTAATACGCGATTGGTAATGATGTATACGCAGTGATGGACTTTTTTGCGACGGCATTGTGGGTCGTAGATATTGTGGCTCGAAAGAGTCGTGTGGAATCAATTTTTTTAGGCTGATAGAGGAGCAACCACTCATTTTATATTGGAGTACAAATGCTACCATTTTTACTACATAGAGAGTAAAAATATATCGCGCATTCATCTCTCTTCATAACTCTGGTAAAAGGCATTTAAGCTATGTACCTTTCTTACTCTTGAAATATAATCCCTTTTCAATTGATGCCATAAAATGTTTCTAATGAGTTTTCCAAAACTTTGAACCCATAAGTTGAATATATTTATTCAAAGTCCACCATTATATAAAAATCGAAGAGGATTTTTCACTTTATTTTGGATTTTAAAATGTGTGTGGATGAGATTGATTTCAGTTTTGTTTTTTCGCATTTTGGTAAAGTTGATGATATCAATGTCTTTTCTTTTTTTGAAAAATTAATAAGCTGTAAGAAATGTAAGCTGTTTGCTGTCATCCCACTTTTAGACTCACCTGAAGCAGCACAGTAGCTTTGTCTGATTAATGTTTTAGCTCACTGAGCGAAAGTAAACTTTTCTGATTATTGTTTTCCGTTGTCTGCCGTCTGTTAAATGAACTTTTTATAGGTTTCATCTTCTTTTCCAAACGTGGTTCAACAACTTGGTACAAATCACACCGGGAAAGGTGAGTTCAAGTAACACAAACAGGGACCAGCCCACCATTAAATGGAGATATGATCACAAAATCTAAGGCACCAAATAGGGTGATGTGATTAATCTCTTTCAAGAATCACTTAGCCAGGAAATGCTGATAATTTATTGGAAGCTTCCCTGATATAGTGATAATTCCAATTTCATCAAATTCATTAACCCACGGGTTGGGCCACAATAGGCGCTTAGGAATTTTAATTGTTGAAACTAATCTTTTTAAAACCAGTGGATCTAACGTCTGTTTTTTGACACCCCCTCCCCGATGGTAGGTCGGCCAAGTATAGGGATCAAAGATTCGCATGTTGATATAAAGATTAATATATTCCCAAGAATGTTTGGGTCCTATATAACACATAATCGAAAAGTGCGAATGTGTGGTCATATCGGAATGTGTGTTTCAGTATTATGATCCAACGAGGTTATTACGGGGGGGCCACTATGTGGAATTGAAGTTTTATATGCGAATAGATCGACGGGAAAATCATTTTCAAAATATTCTTCTCAAGCAATAATTCGCATCAGTTGAAGATGCTTCCAAATATAGATGTAGATCCAACTTTGCATGAACTGATAAAACAGAATATGTATGGTGTTGATGTTATCCTTAATAAGTTCATCCAGTACAAGTAAATAAGATACGTTCTCATGTTATTTCGTATATCGGATGTTTTAACTTAATAATTAAGCTTTGTTGTTATCACAGCTTATTTTTGTATAGTGTTCTTTTTAATTTTATTTTTTAAATTCAGTTTAACTATTGTATGTATTGTATATTTTTATTTTGACTTATTGTTTTTTTTTTCTCTTTCGCTATTTTTGAACGACTTATAATCTTAGTTATTACCCGGCTTAAGAAATGAGACATTAACAGCAAAGAAGCAGGACTGTACCAGACGCACAACATATGACAAAGATGGAACTGATTAAATCGGCAAAGAAATAATAAGGTTCAACATAGGCGAGTAACATCGTAGTTAACTACTCATAATCCTCCCCCGCCCAAAAAAATAAATAATTCATTATACACCAAAATCGATGGTGGTAGGGCAACACGCGACCTTATGTAGGTAAAGCGAAGGTAGGATCGGTTGCCATGTGAGAGGAGTACGCATCGCTCTGTTGACCGAGTCACACCCGCTGTGAACCTCGTAGTCGAAATAGAAGTAACGGGAGTTATCCGTAGGCAAAAGATTAGTAGGAAAATGCCAGTCTAACAAATCAGTCAACATAAACTTTGTAGATCCACAAACAAGGGCATTTATAGCGACCGTTAAATTGACGAAATGATGACTTTAATACGTAGATTCGTTTACCCTGACAACTTGCAACTATTTGTTAGTAGTTGGCCTTCGCTTTAAAAGAAATTATCCGCATATGCCATTAGCATTTGATCTTGCACATCAGAACACTGCGAAGATATACTAAGCAGTGTAGGGTGTTTGTATACTACAAGAAGGGATAGTTGGACTATATGTGGGTAATTATTATTAATCATCACGCTTTATCAATATGAAGTTGTCAGCTTGCCATTCGCGTGAATGTTACAGTAAAATATCGAAATATGAAGCATATTCGTCAGATTCTGTTGGTGTCCTTTTATATCGAAGTTCGTCAGTTAATGTGTGTAGGATGGTGTTTAATATGGACTAATTATACAACATGGTTGATGATTAATTAGATAGACATCATCTATATACCATTATAGTAGGTTTAAGTACTTTGTGTGGGCAAATCAGAGTGTTTTTAACAAAATATTTTGTTCCCAAACGACTAGAAATTGAGAAATAAACAACAATCACATGTATTCTCAACCTTCACCAAATCTAATTCGAATCAATACTTATAGGGTGTATTTTTTTTGTCATGGAGTTTACTTCCGAAATTCAGAGAAGTAATACGCCAACCTTTTTATTGCATCACTACTAACTCATAATTTTCTAGATATATACCTACGCATCACGTTTCACAACACAGTTGTCATATGTAGATTTTCATTCACCATTGCATACAATTCTCGCGTAATGTTCAACACATATTAGCAGCTCTCCTCCTATACCAGACAGATCATCCACAATGTATTGCAATTTACACCTGACTAAGCAACAAATGAGAACATAATCTGCTAAGAAATATAAGAGAATTTAACGAAAAGCAGCTGGATTGATGTTCATTATTGAAAATGAAGAAACCTTTGCTGACGTAAGCATCCCTGCAGCTAGCAAGTTTATCACGGTGGTTGTGTGTGGGGGGGGTGTGTGGTGGTGGTGTGTGGTGTGAGGGGTGGTGGTGGTGTGTGGTGTGGGTGTGTGGGTGGGGGTGGTGGGTTTTGGGCACCACTGTCATTTATGTTCCTGATTCTACACAAACAAGATTGAATTCATCTGCATTACTGAAAATTCCACTTCGGCGATGAAGAAAGGCCTCTTTACAGACGGTACTCCACACCATGCCGAACTCGGACGCCATTCATGTGGACTGTCAATATCATTGGCCATCTGATCTTTCCAAGTATTTAATCTATTCTGCGTCATAATCACGTTTCTTAAATGGATGATAGTGCTACTTACTAACAAAATGTGGTTGCACGGAGTTTCGCACGTGACGGTTTAAAGAAATATTTTGCAAATTCTATATCATGTATATATTATCGAGTTGGCCAGTATGGCCTGTCATTGAGGGTTAAATGTTGTGTATGTGTGTTATAGCAATTTTTTTACCGAATATCTAAAATATCAAACAGTGATATCCATAAATCTATCCACGAACGATAAATATTTAGCTTAACATTTTAATGTTGACTGCGACCATGTCGGTGGTGTTATGTCTGTATAAGCAGGTGCAAATGCCTTACTTACAGTATGCGTCACCTCACCCATGGACTTGGGGGAGAATGGTTCTGAAACAAAAAAGATCAGGACCTATAGGGATCTGACTCCATTAAAAGCAATCAATTATGTAACAGAAAGAATAGCAAATGGGACCCTGCTTTTTCTGGGGTTTTATGTTTGAATAGCGCGATATCATAGATATTACAGTAAAAATCCTAACAAATTTCGTCACTAATTCATGTGGTTCCAAAACTACCCGACAGAACGCTTTGGTTAAAGTATCATATGAGGTAGATTGCACATTTGGAATGGGTAGAAGAACATTCATTTCTTATATTTGTGCGTAGGCATAGGTCCTATAGATATTCGCCCGTTCGCAGAGTCGGCATTTTTGAATTAGGAATCATGGGGTCTTTGATTTGATCTAAGCAACGGAGATCCTGTCAATATCGCCAGCAGCTGTGGCACGAAAGCAAGAACCATTACTGCTAATAAGAAGTCATAAGTGAATCTAAGTCTACATTTGCAGTCATTCTCCGGCGGAGATGGGTGGACGTCAATTATGAGTGAATTTGCTCAAGCAGGAACAAAAAGAATCATCGATAAATCACGCACATCTTATCCTAATAAGGACGGAATCATCACCAAGTCTGAAAGAAAAAACGAACCAACTCATTTGTTACCAAAACATAATACAAAATAAGAATTGATGCAAACAAGGAACCTTGGATGAGGTGGATATCAGGTGTAGGAAGTAGCAAGCCTATCTGATGATGGTCACACCTGTCGATAGACACATAGTGTCTGATCAAGGTGAACAGCGGGTAATGCCGTACGTATGTTCGAATCAGTGTATGTAAAGACGGCCTAACAATGGTACCGAAAACGACAGATAACATGCACAAATTAATGAATCACTTAAGTGCAAATCAGTAACGTTATGCTATCTACTAGGAATTTGGAATTTGCATGTATACTAAACAAGGAGTTGATGCTGCCGCGGTTTATAACGAACTTCTCGTTTCAAAGTCATCAATTTCGCAAATTCATATTTATTCATATGTTATGCAGATCTACAAATTCATCACTAAGTCATATGATTGACTATTCTGAATTTCATACCTTTGTTAGACTGTCAGTTGATTTCCTGACTAGATTTGACTAGGGTCAGTCCCGTGTAACGTTATGTCGATAAGGGTCACAGGGCGTGTGACCGGAGTTGCAGAGGATTTGTGTACTCCCCCCAAAGCGATTGATCCTACCTTCGCTTTGTCGGAGGTCCGTGTTGCCTACATACGATTTTTGTATATGTTTTTGGGGAGATTATGAGAAGAGAACGTTTGACACACGTTAACTTCGCTTTTGAGATTCATATGATAGGTGGAC
>CAJDSM010038870.1:1238-13738 GCA_903981925.1 Ostrea lurida
TATAGTATAGTAGAGTATATAGTCCGAGCCAGAACTTGAACTCCTCTTCTTGTCTGGTACTCGCTCTTGTCGGTGGTTCCGAGAGGTGTGTTTGACTTTCCACCACAGTTACCTGTGGGGGCGCTATCGCGCCAGGTTCTAAGAGAGGTCATCCCGGTAGGCAGGTTAGTGTTTCCCTGGGTTCCGCCGGGATATTGATATTACTGTATAAATTGATTGCTACAAGCACTCGCCACTAAAAGTACCTAAATATTTCTTTAAAGTTTATTGTAAAGTATGAATTGTGTCAATTTCTGGTGTATTTGGGATTAATACAAGTATATGTTAAGTTTAATATAACATAGTTATGTACATGGAATACTAGTATTTTAAATAACATTTCTGTGCATATAATATTGTATGGGCTGATTACACTATAAATCCACAATTACATACAAAATAGGTTTTTCATTATACTACTGAAAGCTAAAGCCCTAACGAACAGCTACAACGTTGAGTGATTGTTTGTCACAAATATGCAGAGGAGTAAAACCAATGATGCCAGAGTTCATCGTTTTGCATAATGGCAACAGAAAAACCAACGATGTCAAAGTGCGCATGTACTACAAATCAACGGCCTGCACAGAGGAGTCAACAGATCGACCACTAGACCATGCATGCGATGGAAGAATGCTGGCACCCAAAGGGGGTCATGGTTCAAAATCTGAGTTAGCGTTTCAGATACTACGATCGTAAAATATATTTACAGTTAAATCAGTACGGGGTTTTCTTCACGTAGTATTAGGACCGGAAAGCATGTGAATCTGATAAACGTATAATGACACCTCAAACAAATTACTTTGCAAATAATTATTCCGTCAAAGTGGTTTGTAATTTTATTTGTTTTTGCCTGATTGGTGTGTTTGCAGGTTCACAACAAGTATAATGAAATTAGATAATGATAATTAAATGTGTACCGAATTTTCCGTACTAAAGCACCTTTAAATACACCTCAGAAATTCAAATAATGCGTGGAAACATACATTTAGTTTTGGTTTATTTAAATGATTGGATAAAAAGAGATCCGTATTTGAACATATCATTATCATGGAAATATAATAATTTATTTTGCCTAATTCATAAAATTATTCTTCATGCAAAGCTTTTAAAAAAAGGGACAAATATTCATACAGAGTTGTCTGTCAGAAGTTCAACATGATTTACATTGTGTTTTCTGACATAATTTTCCCTCGTGAAACGTATAACCGGTTCCCCTTTTGAACTATGCCGTTACTATTTTGGATCAAATTTTGGCTATAATTCATCATGTAATTATTAAAACAATGTTCATGGAAAACGAGAGAATTACCATATTTCACGGCTCGCGCAAAGTTAGACAACGAGATATGCATGTTAATCTCGCAAGTAAAGCAATCTACATGGAAACAAATATCATTATCATCACGGTTGAATGAGAGGTGGGTGAGGAGGGACAGAGAGGACCTCTTTTCAGTGTGATAAAGTAGACCGATCACAACCAATAGACTCTATCACCTCACCTCATTCTCCTGACCGCGAAGGCTGTAGAGGAGACATGAGGGACGACTTGTGTGCCAAGGAGCGCCAACCAGTACGGTCCTCTGCTTTCCTGATCAGGGTGGGGCTCTCCGTTCGTGTCCAGTCTTTGATGTTATCCACNCCTCTGCTTTCCTGATCAGGGTGGGGCTCTCAATTCGTGTCCAGTCTTTGATGTTACCCATCCTGGCCTCAAGAGAATAGACTTAAGTCTAAATTTCAAATCCAGCTAACTTGAGAACACATTTTCATAAACAAATGACATTTTTAATATATGTTAGCATTTGATTTCTTTTTCAAATCCTGTAATGGGCTTAAACATCTGTGTTCTAAATCTTAAGATACAAGTAAAGTCTATTCTCAGTTTATGGTCTTGGGGCCAGCTCTTCGCATGTCTTCCGCGTCTCCGGCCACCTTCCAGAGTCCCTTGTAGAATTGTCTTGGATAGGGTTTTGTGGCGGGTCACATGGCCGAACCATGACAGTATCCTCCTTTTCACGATCGTTAGAAGGGGTACATTGGGGACCTGCCAGTGCTGTAACTTTGACTCTATGCCAATATGTAATTTTTTTTAAATTTCTAACTGTGAGAAATTTTGATGCAACATAGTGTAAATAAATGATGGTATANCTCCTTTTCACGATCGTTAGAAGGGGTACATGGGGACCTGTCAGTGCTGTGACTTAGACTCTATGCCAATATGTAAAATTTTATTAATTTCTAACTGTGAGAAATTTTGTAAATAAATGATGGTATCACTTTAAAGACTTTGGCTCAAGACCCAAGTACATAACGTAACGCATCAAGCACGGAACCCTATGTGTAATAGATAATGAAGTTAGAGTTTCAAAATGCAAAGAGATGGGTTTAATGTATTCTGAGGATGTCAAACCAATACAGTTAACCGGGGGCGTGATTGCTTTATTAAGAGATTCGGTATGTAACAGCGGTTAGATTTAATGATATAGTTTTATGTTAAGGAGATACACTACATCGTTTTAATGGCCGGTCTCTTTAGAAACATAAATTAAAACATAAATATCAGCAATATTTGTATATTCCTTTTTGATTTAATAGACTCGTTGAGTAGTACAGTAGGTTAGCGTGTCTCTTTATTGAGTCCAGCGGGGCTTTTAAATTGTTTCAGACTACTCGCTACGAAAACTGCATTAATGTACATTGCTGAACGTTTTTTAGATACAAAATTCTATTGTTCACATCCTCGACTTTTCATCCCTGTCAAGTTCTCTGGTGTAGTATTCCTCCTTAAATGCCCAGTGTATGCAAACGAGATAAGGGNGTTCACATCCTCGACTTTTCATCCCTGTCAAATTCTCTGGTGTAGCATTCCTCCTTAAATGTCCAGTGTATGCAAACGAGATAAGGGACATGCATGTCTACCATCTTATGATTGAAAAGGCAAAGATAACGAACAGTGATCAATCTCATAAGTTCCAAATAGAAAAACAAGAGTTGGGCAAACACGGACCTTTGGATGAGACGAATAACGTTATTTCCAACAAATTGTCATAGTTTTATGGTTGTTTTTTCCCAGTCGAGGATGCCTTGAGTGTTTTGGCGACCGATTAGACCAGGAGTTTGGACTAAATTCAAGCAATGACCTGCACACAAGCTTGCATGGAAGGCTGTTTCAACATCCACTTACTAATAAAAATTATCGATTAAGTATAATTCCAAATGCAAAGTCAGAACCATTATGCCATTTCCTCCATTCATGGCTCTTTGTAATGAAGCCAAGATAATATTCAATTCTCATCTAAATGACCGAGATAGGCTCATGAAAATATCTGGCAGTCTGTGTAATCTCGGATGGCCCGTCTTGCAATAGGGGCGTCCATTACAACCGATCTGGTCCACTTTCTGGTCCCTGGGATACTCATTTCTTGTTTGAATCAGTGTAATAAGCGAGTAAAAACCCAGGATTACTGTATATATGATAGACCCATATGGATAGTGGATGGTTCTCTTTGGAAATGGTCTACAAACGAATTATTTATTTTTAATCTACACGTACTTCTGTCCTGTTAATGTAGTTTTCTGTTGTTTATTAAAAAATGTTGACATGGTCTAGTGAGCCAGGACGTTGCCTGACTGCCGGAGCCTGCAATTGTTTCTTCAATAAAAATTTACTCTCAATCTCAAAAGAATGATTTTTATAGCGGAAATCATCTCTATTTGAAAAAAGGACCAAATTGTTAACAACCAGTTGTCTCGCGATAAAAGTTCAATATTTTGTAATTCACATGAAATATGAACAATGTACACCTGTTTAATGTTGTACTGAAAATAGATATGGCAAACTAACGACTCTCCAGTTTCTTGAAGAACGTTGGTTATTGTTAAAAGATTGTTAATTATGTCATGGTCAGCAATCACCAGCGATCTTCAAATTTCTGCAGGGTTTCAAAATGACGAGTAAGCTACCGGATAGCTGACCACTAAAAATATAAGTTAAATAATGCTGCTACTTGATATAAGCTATAAATCTGAGCTAAGAAGAAATTGTAATTTAATGGCTGTGACCAAGAGAGCTACCAATTGTCACTAGCAAAACCAATTTTTGTTTTCACCAAATGCTGATATTTGTGGAAATTCATAAACTAATTAAAATATCATCACGGTCCGATTACCATCCCGTTGACTTCTTCATACATGTAAATGAAATTTTCAAATATCTATTGTGAAATTGTACCAGTCTTGATCTTGAACATTAGTTTCTCGGCAATCCTTTTTCTATTTTTTGCAACATTTCTTCGTTCTGAATAATTGTTTCTGTAATATTTAATTAGACATACTTGATTCACAAGATTCATCTATTTTCGTATAAAATTTGCTGCTCCGTGTAATCAAGCACAGCACTGAAAGTTATAAAAATAAAGCACCATCATCACAATTTTGCGGTTTCACAGAAATATGTGGTGAAATATATATGATATACCTTCAAGTCAGAGCTTAAGCAAATATTCCATGTCATTGTAGGCTACACTTGCGCATGATTTTTCTATAAAAACGGAAAGTGAAAGGAATCTTCCTCCCCTTTTCGCACACTAAAATGGTAGATTCCCCGTATTTATCTAGTCAATTGAATTCATAGTAAAAAACAAATTTAAACTCCATTGAAAAACAGGTTATTTCGTAAATGAAATAAGACATGTTAAACGATTTAATTAGTCCCAAGTTGGTTAAATATTATTCCTCAGCAATTGCCTTGCGCTGCTCATTACTTGTTTTGATCTAGGCCGTGGTGGGTTGAGGAGGAAAGCGCCATCATAGGTAAGATTTGTATTTTACAAAAATCTTGAACACTTACTTACATACGCGATTTAAAGTACTGTTCTCCATCACGTTATAAAACTTCGAATTGTGATCAGATGTGTCTTTAGAACTGCTTTATTCGTGTGCGGAATGATTTATACGCGACGGGAAAGAACTCGAACATTCTAATGACTTTGTTTTTGAAAGGAGAGGATGAATCCACTCCCTTCGTCATGCCGCCTTATAACTTTCAAGACGGGAGGCCTCCCTTATGATTGAATCGATGTTATAATTTTAAAAGAATTGTTTTCTCAAAAGAAAAACATATGATAACTGGTACAAAAATTTTTAATAGCTTCAAAGTAGCCGTCGTTCAGTCTTGGAATATGGGGAACAGGGTTTAGTTCCGTGATGTTTTCATGTTTATTTGGAATAAAGTAGAATTTACATAGTTTCGGGGCGCCACCATGTGCAAAATGTTTGAACATTGTTTGTCATTTTTGCGAAATAACGTCTACTTTGTAAAGTTTGTCAACTTTCTGGATTGCGTTTAATGTAATTGATCGATTGAAGACGTCACCATTGCCGGCGGAAGGGCTGCAGAATTCTTAGTGTTTCGTTGTTCGTCCGTCCCTGCCTTCCATCCGCTACTCTGAAAATCACTCAACAGAAGTCAGAGAATATCAACTTTTTTACAGGACGCCATATGGCCACCTTATATTTAAATTTAGATCCTGAATGATATCGGGGAGCCAGAGACTAATTTTACTTTTACATAATGAAGTAAACGTCAGTGGATGTGGCAAAAAGGATTTTGATTCTTTTATTTCATGGCATGGGTACGAAAGGGAGAGAGAAAACAACACCACTGGTTTGCCAAGCAAACTGTCTCCCATTTTAACGTCTTTTGGGAGGTGATTGGATTGTGTGGATGTGCAATAAGGTTTCGAAATGCTCATTCTTACCTTTCGAAATTCTCATTCTTACCAGTGGTCAAAACGGACATATTTTCTATAACCAGAGCCCGGGCTTCATCGTCACAATGAGTGACCTTGGTCTGCTATTGTTTATAATTGTTTGGAGTGGTGATTTTAAATCATGATTTACCAAAAAAAAAAAAAACAAAAAAAAAAACAAAACAAAAAAAAAAAAACACAAGCCAAAACAAAAACAAAACCCCATCAAATCTTTATTTCCCCTAAAAGTTTTTCACCCCTATTGGTTCCCAAACGAGAATCACAAACATAACTGAAAATAATTTTCATTGTAACACAAGGTGATGCGCCTCGATCACCAATATGATGAACTTGACATTGCTGTCCTGGTTAAGCCAAAGATCACTAGTTCATACATAACATCATAATATGAAAAGGATCTTGCCATAAGAAATCTTGGTTAATAATTGGCCCAGTGGTTCTGGGGAAAGAGAGTTTAACAGGACAGACATGGAACAGATGATTCCATAATCAGGTGAGCTAAAAAAACCTTACTTCCTAGGAACTCCTCACATTTTAAGCATTAGCAAATATCTTTTGGAAGTAATTTGGTGATGTCTGAAGTTGTGCAATAAGGTTCAGGATTTTCAGTGTCATGCCTGCGGGGCGAAACAAGTTCTTCCTAAAACAGCCTGGCTCCAGAAATCCTTGCATATTTTATTTTTTTTTTTGCAGTAAAATCAACATGATATTTTGGAAGGTGAGTGGTGTGTTTGTAGAGTGCAGCTAGCACTCCAGAAATGTGGCTTTTTTCGACCTTAGGGGCACATTTGGTTGCGTTTAACGACCGAAAAAAAAATATCCTGGAGTTAAGTGAATTATGTCATAGGCAACTAGATGTTTTATCTTTTAGTTGGGATTCTCAACCATTTTAAGATAAGGATGAGCAATAAGAAAATTTGTGGTTATAAGGTGACCCAGGCACCTGCCTTATCAGAATACCGATTGCATCATTGACCATGGGTAGAAGAAATATATATGGTTAAGGGGTCAAGAACCTTACCTGTTTTAAATATATTTCAACAATTGTTGAAATGGGGTTCTCGGTGACCCCCTGGGCACATGGACAACATAATTAACTCATTTGCTCTTTGACTATGCACAAATAGCTATGTCACAGTGTATGGTGGTAACTACTGTGGCTTCCTTTACAATTACAAAGCACGACAAGGTATATTTAACAGGCAAACATTGTGCGGTGCGGGTATTTCTGGTCTCTAGGTGAGCATTATAGATATATATTCTTCATAACATTTATTTGTTAAACTCTTCTTATCTTAACAAAGGGATACAAGGGGTGGGGGAGTGTCCCTACAATTCCATAATATTTGTGAACGTGTCATTTGAACACACTTTGATGAAGAATTTTCTGAGAACATCTTCTAGAAGTCATCTTTATCAGTGTGGACGCCTTACCGATAAACCGTAACTTATGTCATCATTCTTGCACATTAACGACATGATCGCACATCATCGTATTATATGAAATATTAGCAAACAGTTGACATGACAATGCTTCATAAGACTTGGAGCTCTAAAACTGCAATCACATGCAATTGTTTAAACTTGCGTACACTTTAATGACCTTCACGAACGTAGATAGTAGGATTCCCGTGAAAACATTGCAGCGTGTACACGAGAGGCTCTCTCTTCTATGCATTATGCATACCAAATGCGCTCTTTGACCCGGGCGTAATTGTTTTCAGTTAGGACAAGTACGAAATTTCTCGGGACATCACCCGAGCCTTACTTCCTAGTTTTTGGCGTGCTTCGTTCCATAATTCTACAGCATTCATTAGTGTAGTTGGTGGAATGGCAAGCCCAGGCACGAATCCATATGTCCAGTTGTCTATATAGAATTAGCCGCGGGGAATTTTCATCACGAGGCTCGCCGGGGAAAATAATCCTTATGTACGATTATACCCCCATCTCATGTCCGGAGGCGATAGAGTTGTGAAATTTAAGCATTAAATTTTTAAGGTATTTAGAGTGTAGATATCTTCTTTTATCCCGACTGGTGAAAATAACACGGTAAGTGTAAACCTCGCAAGATATAAATTGGTAGTTTATATTTACAACGTCTTACAATACAATCCACAATTAAAGAATCTTTTGAAATACAAACCCTTCACATGACGGAACTATTTTAATGGTATGTAGATTGGTTTCGTAAACATGTACACAAGAACTCTATCAATGCGTTTAAAAATTTTAAAAGATTTTAACCTCATTTGAATTTATGTCGGTTAGACCGCAATTGCTCCGATTGGTTTAGAAAGGATTAAGCTAGGACCGCTGAGTTTTTGGGAGCTTTTATACTGTATCGTTGAGAGCAACGAGTAGGGAGACGAGGCTTCTGTGTAGAATTCGTAATTCATAGATTTCTATAATCGAGAGAGCGATGAAGATTAAAGTGCTCTTCTCCTTGTTTCTTAATTTATGCAATATTTCATATTTTAAAAAAAAAAGGTTATAACTTTTTTCCTTTAATGGAATATATGTATTGCCCAGATTACATATTGCATTAAATACTATATGAATAATTAAGTTGATTGTCTCTCTAATTATTAAATTGCTTACCGTCTACTCACAATAAATGTGGTAGGGAAATATATACAAGCGGCGTATGCTAACCTGACAATGCCAAGAAAAAAAGTAAGTGGGAATCTGGCGAGTTCATTACACAGTTATAATGCGCAATACATTATATTTTTAACTCTTTAAAAATAAGAAGTTAAAATTATCATAAATCTGGAGGTACATGTCAGCCCCGGTGCCAGACTCGTATAAATCAGAAACCCAAAAATGGCCATACTACACACAACGGTAACGATCCGCCGTACTGTAATGATATTCCATGGTTTTGGTGTTAAGTTTTCGCACGTGAACGCGCTTTTACAAACGAAACGCATTGGTTAGACAGTGAATGCAGTGTGACATTTGCATCTGGATGACGACATTTTTTGTGGCATCCTCCTTTAAGTTGACACGCCACAAGGACAACACAGATACGGTTTCAAGATCAATTTTTATCTGTTAGACGACGATAAATTGAGATTATCGAAAATTGATCACGACCAAAAATGGATTCATAATTTGATCACAATTTTCGCGGCGAGAAGGGTTTTGCTGCATCCGAACTAGTGCTATTAATCACAATTATTCAGAGGGGTTCGTCCCAAGACTTGCAAGGAAAGATAATCATAATCAAATAATACTTTTATCAAGCGTAATTACCAGTAAATGCACTGTATATATATATGACGGCATTATGTTCCATATCATTTGAAGTGAACTGGTGGCAAATGAAACACGATATCGGCTACAAGTTAATTATCCTTAATTAAGGTTAGGGCGTGACTATTCATGTCAAGCAAATCGCTTCTCAGTGCGTTATTATTTTCCTTTGAAATGCAATGCATCTGTACCGAAGGTCTCTTTGCTATATTTATAAACTGTGGATAATGGAACTACGCACCTGTCCTGGAAGAAGTATAGGTGTAAATAAAACGTGAATGTACATTTATGTCGATTTTTTCCATCCTTATGTATGAACATTATACTCTCCTAAATAATTTTAAGTGGCTAGGTTTAGAAAATTGAAATGTAAATGTCTTAATTTTAGGCATCTTACGGTATGTTTTGACCTACTCCACTTTTATGACCTTGTTGTTCATTTCACATCGATCTCGGCGTATTTTTCGGTAATTCAGACATTTCCCTCGAGATTATTTTAATTTTTCTTACTGTAAATCTATTACATAAATATCTCTTAATTACAGCCGTTTGTTAAAGTCATGCTCTTTGCTACGATCTAATCTAATAACGAAATTCTGAGAGAATCATGACCAGTGTAGAAATGATATCTGATTATTTATGTTAGTGTGTAATTTGCCACAGTTCGGCAGGATCTAGAGGAGGTTACAGGGGTGTACTCTTGTCGTTGGAAAAAAAAATAGCCCCACAAAAGTGGGTATGACATCGGGTTCTTTGCTGGGTTGCCACACCCTCTTTGGTTTATTTGCAGCAGGTAGGGGGGGGGTGAAATTCAGAGAGAGAAAAAAACGTTATTTGACTATTGACTTAACTGTTGAAATTTGTCTGTCTGGACACCCTAGCAACGTGAAAAGAAAATTGGTATTTGTTGAGACTTTCTTGTTCTATTGGTGCATAGAAGAACTGTTCCATAGTTTTGAAAAGATTACGTTCCCAATTGCGTTATCCTTAAAAATGACAGATCACCCTATTCCTTCGATAAAGAGATGCCGACGATCAAGTGTTAAATATTTTATACAGTTTAGGTAATTTCATACAAACCCATTCAATGAATTGCAGGCTCAGAAACTACCAAAATCCAGTAATAAAATAAATACCAAAATTATTCCATGTTTAAGACATTTGGGTATATTTATATTTACACAACGTCCTGTAATACAGATGCCCGATTCAGTCTCAGCACGTGTGCATTCTTTTGTTTAAATGGGAAAAAATAGAATCCAATTGAACTGGGTTACAGTTTGGATGCATGGAAACCCTTGCATTACACATCATTTCCATCAATTTGAATGAATTGTTTTCTCTAGAAGGTAAACACTGCATGTTAAATAAAAACTTGTAACACTTCGCAAATTAGACAATGGTTCGGACGACAATCTGATGATTGCAGGATTAGAGGTACATGTTACTTTACACTCAGCCACTTTATGCCCCATTGTAACCAATTTCCTCGCGTATTTCAAGGATTTAGGCTTTAGGAACATTGATTTCTCAAACTTTATTGCACTTGATCTGTTCCCTGAATGCAAATACCTCAGCAATGGTCAGGACCCATGGTCTCAATGTTGTGTCTGTAGATTGTTTTTGCAATTGACTGGATTGTACAATGAGCACGCGCACAACTTTTTTGTTAGGCACAATATTGAACTATGATGAAAAGGGTGTTGCAGTAACCCAGTGATATCACATCAATTTCAGAAACATTACTGGCAAACATTCTAGTCGTGTTTTTATCCTAATTTTTCTTCTAAGTAAGTGGCATTACATGATTTGTTGTAAACAAGTACGAAACGTAACGTCCCAACGTAGGACTGCACTATTTTGTTTGGTGTTTTCATGGAAGGGCAAAGATAACGACAGTGCTAAATCTCCCGTAAGTCCAAACTCATACAAAACAAGAAGTAGTAGAAGGTAGGATTCAGTGCCTAGATTTATCACAAAGTGGTTTGCTTGTGCAAGGGCAAAGATAACGAACAGTGAATCAATTCTCGTAAGTTCCCAAACATGAATTACAAACAGAGTGGAGAGGTAGATCAGGTTGCCTTAAGATTTAATCACAAGCAACAAAACTATCAAGTTTTTGGAAAAAGTTTGAAAATTCTCTTCAAAGAAAAGCGTAATAACTTTACACTTTCCAATAACTTTTCAATTATGCTTTCATCCATAGGTTCGGCTTTTATTTTCAACTTCGCTTTTCTTTTAGAACCTTTTTCATATTGCACTAATATTGTTTTATCAGAAATTGTACACCGGAGGACGTCATCAATAGTCATTAAATGAACATTTGAAAAATTGAGGGAACAGAATTTACCATATTTCAATATTGTTTGTTTCTAAGATAAACTTGAGTGATTTTTAGAGAAAACCAAAGACATTTTACCTCGTCGCAGAAAAAAACAAACCTGATGGATCTGTCCCACTTCATGACCGCGGATCGTAGTTAACATGTAATTGTGTAATTCAATTAAAATACCCAGATATCTTCGATTTGACAATATCGTGTGAACATTGATATGGACTGTGTATGTTGTAAATTTGTTGTCTGATTGATTGCTTTGTTATGACCATCTTGGAAGGTTAAGCCATTTTGAACGATCAAAGAAAAACACTAAAGTATAGAGCTTACAAAAAGTATTACAAGTGCAAGCTAGTTCCTACATTTATAAGAAATCTGCATGTTTAATATGTGGCCAATGTTCATGAAGCTTCCTTGAGATTCGTCTTAAGATAGGATTCTAAGATGTGTCTTTATCATAAGACCATAGCTTATTGCCACTTTACGACTTATTTACAGGATGTAAACCAACGCCATGTTAAGAGTTACATTACGACTTCTTAAGTTGGAGTTATTACGTCACAGAAAATAAGTAATGAAAAACTGAAATAACGAGAGGTGATCGTATTTCGCAATTTTCATAAAAAATACAAAAATTATAGTTAAGGCAAGCAAGGAAGAGAATAGGTCCGGATGTCTAGGAGGGTAAGCATCTCCTATTTGACAGGTACACAACCGCATGAGTCCTTGATCTCTGATTTGGGTAAACGGAATAACCACCAGAAACATTGCTACACTCGCGGCATTCAAAGCGTATGCACAGGTTGTTTTTGAATAGTGGTATCGTTTTTAACCGACCGTAGAATTTGCAAATGCTAATTTTAACACGAAGTGTGTGAAACTCATGTCAGCATCAACTTATGTCAGTTAACCTCCTTATTTAAAAAAATTATCATTCGCAGAACTGCTAATGCGTATCGATCGGAAATAGCTACATTGTAAAACACAATGAAAGAAAAGTGACGGAGTCATCCCGTGTATCATAAGTTTGCTGTTCGTTTGTTATTAACACCTCTTTCAATAAAATATCAAAGTATGAAGCAGATTAGAAGGACTCTTGCCCC
>CAJDSM010038878.1:211-10390 GCA_903981925.1 Ostrea lurida
CAGAGGTCTGAAGATGCAACGCTGAAAGACACATCTAAGTCCATAACATGGCCCTCGTCATAGTTAAAATTGCTTTATGATTTTACAAATGTACTTGTGAATTTGGAAGAAGATCGCCCACAAAGCGAGGAGAACCCAATATGCATAAATGGGTTTAGAAATGGCCTCTTCTATGGAAATGCAAGTATATACGGAAGGGAATTTCTGGTTATAGTAGCAGTAGTATTTGCAGTTCAGCCTCGGGTGGAGTTTTGAATGCTTATTTCCCGCTGTGGACGGTGGTCACTTGTAATCACAATGGGCATTTCTCAAAGAGTGGACATTAAAATGCTCTCAGTGCGGCCAATTGGGTCCACCTGAGATGTTTCTACATGCTAAAGGTCAACACTCTAGATAACTTATTGCAAGTTCCTAGACAACCAAAAATTTCGTTGTGCATAGTGAGGGTTTTATATGGTGCTTCCTATATGTCTCTCAAAGAGCACTATTAAATGTTTTCTACATCTACCAATCCTGTAACATATGGTTTGCATTTGCATATTATTTGGAGATGCACTGTTATGAAATAATTGTGACTCTCGCTACTCCAGTTTATCATGATTTGAATAGGCATAAGATCTACTCTATGTCATGGCACTTTATATGACTTTCAACTTTTTTGGCACGATAGTTCAATAAGGAGACTTTGAGAAGATTTTCCTATATGTCAGCAATGTAAAACATTGAAGGCCCATCAATATTCTAGGTACCATGATTTTTAGAATTTAAATCTAATCTGTATATTTACAATGTAAAGGCAAGATAACGAACAGCGACATGTACCTCTCAGATTAATTTCAGCTTTTTCAGTGTTTTCTGATAAAGATTTTAAATAATCTCATTCTAATTTTGCTATTTTGGCGACTATCCTCACCCTTTGAGAGCAACATAGGCCTAAATTTGATTAAACTTAAATATCCTTCACTCAGATGATTTGCACCAAGTTTGTTTAACTGGCCCGCAGTTCTGAAGAAGTCGAAAATGTAAATTTTTTACAAATAGACAACGTAAAACAGTTCATTGAGCTTTCAGTTCAGGTGAGCTATAAACTTGCGTATAGCTTCAGGCCTTTCATTCTGACAACAAACACTTTTCAAAATAAACATTATTTGTAATGTAACAGAGTCAGAATTAGTAGAATATAGAACGCCTTATGTGGACGTACATGGACAAAAAGAATTGCATATATTTTCGTTGTATAACAATACACGTAAAATGATGTTCGGAGACGAGATAACGAAAACAATTTTAATCCTAGTTTTTAAATATCAATGTAAACATTTCAATTTAATTGTTTATGAAACTATACGTACTTATACAATAACCTTAACTGCAATGCCTTTATATATAATCTGACAATTTTCATGCAATGTCTGGATCAACACAAAACTGTAATACAATATTACATGTAACGTACATCGATATTAAGTCGTCACCGTCTTAAAGTCGTCAGGTTAATTTCTCGCAAGATTCTCGTTCCCTTTTTCGTGGCAGAAAGTTGAGAGGCGGTCTATTTCAAAGGGAATGTTTTGACAATAAAGTAACAAATCGCACTGACATTGACAAACTATATGTAAAGGCAAAGATACGAACAGTGATCAATCTCGTAAGTCCTAATATGATACAAAAACAAGAGTTGGCAATCACGGACCCTGGACACACCAGAGGTGGGATCAGGTGCCTAGGAGGAGTAAGCATCCCCTGTTGACCGGTCACGACCGCCGTGAGCCATAGTCTTGATCAGGTAAACGAACAGTCCGTAGTCAAATCAGTGTGTGAAAAACGGCTTAACAATGGTTATGAACACATCAGACAGCATTTGACTCAATGATAGGTCATATTGGTAAACTATATTTGTTATAACGACCATAAATTTACGAAATGCTGCTTAAACGTGACTGTTGAAACCCCTGCAACAACAACTTGTCTGTAAATAGCTTGCCTTATGTAAGGTAATGATCTTCGTTATGAAGATGGCGAAAAAGCCTTTTACTTTCCAAGGGCGACCATAAGTTTTGTTATTACCATGTTTAGGCGAAGCAAATGGAAGCCAGACAGACAAGGGAACTAATTCAATGATTGTATTTTGCATATATAGTGATGTTGCAACGGAACACAAGATAGTTAAACGCACTTCATGGTGTATTTGTTAGTCAAATAAGCATCGAAATTGATTGACGACATTGGGACTGCATGACGACCTAAGGTTGATAGTATATAACGATAGGTGAAAAAATCCCGTATAAAGTCGTCACATTAAAAATGCCTTTATATTTGTGCGAACGTTCACATTCATGCCATTTCCGCTTGTGCTACGGTGTTGAGGAGAGGGACAGGATTCTATACCCTGGATGGCAACCAATGAGGAGGCAGTTGACCGAATGCAATACTACCAGCCCTCTCGACGAATAAGTCGTCCAAGCATAGGAGGAATGTGAGAGCGGTTGTGCAGGAAAGGTCACCCCTAACAATAGCTCAGGAGATGCGGGAGGTATGTCAGCGCCCGGTGGATCTGGATAAGGAGCTGCGTGGCCGAGACCTTTTCCCTCAGAGAACCTTGCCCTCACCTAGCAACAAACGAAAGCCTGCTGGTTGTTTCAAATGCGCGGTGCCCAGACCACTTCAAAGAGACTGCCCAGAGTTGCAGGGTAAGGACGAGGTGAACAAAGGGCAGGAGACGAAGTCAAGACCAAAGAGAACCAGGGAAGCCGCCCTCGTACATCGTAGCCACCTAGACGCGGACCAATACCCGTCCATGTTAGACCAGCGAGGGTTCGCGCAGAGAGAGGTGAGGATGCTTTCGCCGGAACGTTCCCCATCAGTGCCAGGGACTAACACCCTGGGTTCAGTCAGATGCACGGGAAGAGTCGACTTAATATGCAGTGAGCTGGAGGGAGAAGGTCCACGTAATTGCGAGAGGCGCCAAGGGAGGAGGAACACGGTCTACTTAATGATTGTGTGAGAGGCATAAGCTACCTCCAAATGATAAACCGTCTGTCCCCTGGAAATTAACGCTACCTGGGGAAATCACGGTGCCGAAATTGCAAGGCTTTGGCACGGGAGCAGAAGTGTTCGGAGAATCGGGGGGGGGGAGTGGTTGCCTTTTGAAGGAAGAGACGGGCGCGAACCCAGCGTTCAGTAGCGACCTGGAAGTGGAACCCGTGCGCAGCATTGCAACCTATGGAGGAGAGTGGGCTGAATGTGGTCAACAGCCAAGCGGAGATAGAGTCACAGGACATACCCTGCAGGCATGTGTGAGGACCCCGGGTGTATCTGGAGCCTATTGAACAGATCCACCGATTAATATAAAGGTTTTATCGTTAACATGATAGTACAGGGCTTGGGGCTTCAGGCTTTTGTGGACACAGGGGCATAAGTTAGTGTATCGTTGACTCGAGTCTACGAGGAGCTCGACACCAAGCCGCCCATCAAGAAGCACGTTACCCTCATACAGGCGGGGAGGGGGGAGGAATGCCCGCATAAGCGGATTCATAATTTCCCGCGAGGATTCGCCTGGGAGGTACGGAGCTCGACATAGAACCGTACGTAGTCCAATTGTTAATGCCTCAGATGAGAAGGTGACTGTGTAAACGGGACCTTTGCTGAAGATTGATGAACAAAAATAAAAAATAATGTGGACTCCCCCTTTCTTGGCACTTACTATACACTCTAAAAAGAATGACTTAATGACCCATCAGCATACATGGAATAAACTGGCGTCTTAGGTATTAATTCAATAAGTGACGACTTAGTATCGGTGTACATGACGACTTGCCAGGGGTGTCCTACAGTCGTCAGACACACCCTTGTTTCCATTTTGGCTAATTCATGCGGAGTATAGATGATTTTCGTGTTACCTAACACAAATCTAGAAGTCTAATGTCGTCAGTCATAAAAATACATTTAAGTGAAAAACTGACGACTTAATATCGATGTACGTTACTTTTTTATCACAGCCAAAACAGTTCTATTTTATATGAGTTATGACTTAGCGTTTCCAAGTCATGAATGTTGTTGGTTTTGTATATTCAAGGATATTCATAAAATATACGATGAATTGAGTGAATTTCAGACGTTTCCGAAAATCTGGATAGTTTATGAAGATGAGAGTTATCATCACCTATATTTGAATTAGGTAACTATGATTTAATTTGCAAATTTTTCATACCTTTCACATCTTTTACCATGATCCAAAGCTTTGAGAATTAAAAAAAAGATGAAAAAGCAATTAAATAACAATTATAATAATTAATTGAGACATATGCTTCATTTTCTCAACTCCAATGATAAAAAATATGTAGGATTGCTTTTCTTGTTTCATTAAGCACACAAAACATATGCATATTACCATGGAAGTGTCTTTTTACAATAGTTTCTCAGTAACCCTTTCTTCTCACAAGAGGCGACGAAACCTAAAGGTCCTGAGAATAAGACTGTAAATACCGAGGTTCCGTGCCACAGCAAGTGTGGCACGATAAAGAACCCTCCCTGCTTAAAGGCCGTAAGTGACGAGCATAGGCCTAGTTTTTGCTGTCATTCACCAGCAATGGTGACGTCTCCATCCGATTGAAAGAATTTTTGAGAGGGACGTTAAACAATATACAATCAATCCCACAAAATAGGTATTCATTTTATATCAATATCCCATTTATGAACATCAGCTACATGTACACTTATATTGAATCATTTCATTATCGAAAAGTGTATTTTGTTCAAACAATAATAAAGTTGTGATAATCTGTGTTAATATGTTCAATACAATTTGCTTTGAACTTAGGACTTACGAGATTGATCACTGATCGTTATCTTTGCCTTTGAGCATGGGAGATTGCAAGAGTGTCATTTCATATACATAAAATATATGATAAGTTGAAGATAACAAACAGTAATCAATCTTATAATTTCTGTATGTGAGCCCTATATCGGGATCAGTACTTTAAAATCAGTGCATAAAGAATGGCCTAATTATTGGCATGTCAGAAAACATTTGACCCAATGACAGGCTGTGTTGGCAAACTGCATGATAATAACCACAATAAAATAACCATTTGCTGACTTGAAACGAAATTTGTGAAACCTCCTGTAGCTGTAGCCTGCATCGATTAAAAGCTGACCATACGTATACCAAGCTTTTGCATAGCACTGAATCGTTTGAGAGACAGAAATACCATTATCCAATGATAAACAAATGTTGGTACAAAAAATGGGAAGTTAACGATGGACAAACTAAGATAATCCCGTGTGTCATAAAGTTGAGTCGTTGCTTTACCATATATTTATGTTCAATAAACTAGCAGGCGTAAAAGATTCTTTGATGACTCTTCTTACGAGTTCTCCTGATTTTTCTGCATGTACGTATGAATGAAAATATTTATCATCAATTGATAAAACTTCGTTGATAATATCTAAATGTTGAGTTAAAGGCCGTAGTTGGATAATTTTCTGCTGCAAAAACTTTTGAATAAATTATGTCCCTGAAGAATATAAAAATCGGTGAGCTAACAAAGGAGAACAATTCATGTCCATGGGAATTCCGACACATTGTTGGAAGGTCTGACCAAAAAAGACTATAATATGAAGTGGGAAAAATAAAGAACATGCATGTAACACACTTTCCAATCAGACGCAATAAGAATTTAGAGGATATGTTTACATTATGAATTACATAATAATTAAATTGCATGATAATTGTGAAGTTTGAATAGACCCTAAATTGGGTAGATTTACATGCAGCTAAATCTCTATTCATTGGTCTTAGGAGACATCCCAGATAGCAAGCTTACATTGGCCCAACGTGTGGTATATGGTTGGTAAATCCGCAACATATCGCAGTTGGCAGAACGGCATTGGACCAACATTGGACCGACATTGTAATTATCACTGTTGGGTCATTGACATTGTTTCAAAATCGGGCCGACATTGTAATTATCACTGTTGATCATTGACATTGTTCCAACATTGGACCGACATTGTAATTATCATGTTGGATCATTGACATGTTCCAACATTGGACCGACATTGTAATTATCACTGTTGATCATTGACATTGTTCCAACGGCGGACCGACGTTGTTATTTTCAGTGTTGTGGACTGACATCGGTCCAATGTTGGACCGACATTGTTGAACCAATGTTGGGACATAATCATTGTACAATGCTGATTCAATATCTATAGATTTCTACTGCTCACTGTTGGCACAAACACACAGAACCAACGTTAAAGAGTGAAAACACATTTTAAAGTATTTAATATAATGAACAAGTAAATGGCCATACACAATTAATTTTGAAATCTATTCAAAATTTGTACATCAAAGATGGAAGGAATAATTAAATCAAACTTTAAAAACAATTTACAATTAGGCCTTTCAACTTGCCACATAACTTTCTGCACTCGTGATAGGAAAATCATCCCCGCCAAGAACTGTGATGTCACTGTCGCATCACTGGATCTCTCTGTCTGATGCTTTTTCTTAGTAAGACTTGGATGCCAGCAGACCGCATAATTATGTAAGTATTGAATGGATTTTAGGCCCTATATATATTTTTTTAATTTAATATTTCTCATTAGGTCATTTAATAATTAAAATAAACTCTCTCTCTCTCTTCCTCTATCTCCTCTCTCTCTCTCTCTCTCTCTCTCTCTTCTCTCTCTCTCTCTCTCTCTCGCTCTCTTTTTTTCTCCTCTTCTGGGCTATTATCAGTTTATATCGATTCCATTATATTTATTTTGATTATACATCGGTTGAACCATTTATTTCAGAAGGGAGTTCGCGAAATTGACTATGCTCTTAATAGCTACGATTCAGAGTTATGCATCGAACAAGAAGAGGGGGGGGGGTAAGAGAACAGAAGACCCAGCGAGAGAGGTGGAAAAGAACTAAACATGAGACACCGATGGAATTTCAAAACAATCAAATAATTATGATTGAAACGTTTTTGCCAACATTGGTCAGCATTGAAACAACGTTCAATAACTCTCATTTCAGCTTCTCACATTGTCAACTTCCCCATATTTATGTAGCAATATTCCATCATCACCTGCATATGGTGTGTATGTCTCTCAACTTATTCGATACGCAAGAGCTTGTTCGGCGTACGATTCAGTTTTTTTGAATCGAGGCAATCTACTTACAACAAGTGTTGTTGCAGGGGTTTCAACAGTCACGTTTAAAGGCAGATTTCGTAATTCTATGTCGTTATAACAATTTAGTTTACCAATATGACCTATCATTTGAGTTCTCAAATCTGTCTTGATGGTTTCATAGCCAATGTTAAGCCGATTTTTTCACACACTGCATTTGGACTACGGATTGTTTCCGTTTACGCTGATCAAGACTATGGGCTCACGCGGGTGTGACCGTCAACAGGGGATGCTTACTCCTCCCTAGGCACCTGATCCCACCTCTGTGTGTCCAGGGGTCCATGATGTCTAACTCTTGTTTTTGTATTCTATTTAGGGACCAGCGAGATTTTATCACTTCGTTATCTTTGCCTTTACATCGGGCCAACATAAAATGTTAATATCTGCATTGGCCCTACATGACCAAACAGTTAGAGAATTTATTGTACAACAATGGGCCAAGGTAACGCAAAAATGTTGTGCAAAGTGCGCCGATGAGCAAAATTACATTGACAAACATAATTTCCCAACATGGGACCCAATCGTATCAGACAACGTGGCCCACATGGGCCAACGCGGAATAATTATTGTACAACACTGTACTAACAAAACTACTAACAGCTGTTAAAGAGTTCACTTCAGAATACTGTTCACTACCATATTCCAGAAGTGGTGTCAATCAGATGGGATTTCTCAAAAACTCTAAAGAGCTTATAGAAAACTTCAATCACGAGATTTTTCGTAAAGTTGCATGCATCAAAACATATGATTCTCCACACTTTATACAACAATTCCTCACGATGATTTTAAAATCTAGCGCTGTTCAGAATATAATTGATAATCTTTTTGAACAAAAACGGCACCCGAAAATACAAGTTATCTGGTCATTGAGAAAACAAATACATTATTCATGTCAGAAACCACATTCTGATTGCCACACAAAGTACCTGAAGAAGAATTAAGAGCATTGCTTGGTTTCTTATAGATAATATTTATGTAATACGTCTTTGGAGGAGCCATGTCTCCAACAATCTGTTGTATTCCTATGGGCAACTGAATTGTGCCCTTATTGGCAGACTTATTTTTATTATTCATACGAAGCAGAATTTTCAAGAAACTGTTACAGGATAAAAAAACAAAAACTTGTCGTGTCCTTCAACCTTACTTATAGGTATATAGACGCATGTCTTATTCAATTAAACAATTCATTAATTTTTCAACAATGATTCCATTTGATACTATCCTGACGAACTTGAAATAAAGGACACCACAGAATTCTGACAGATGGCTTCTATGTTGGATATTTTACTTAATTTGACAATGCAGACTGACAAACTAAACATTATATGATAAACTGATGACTTTGGACTTTGCAATTGTCAAACTTTCTTTTTTGTGTAGTAATGTACACACTATACCTGCGTTATGGTGTGTATGTCTCTCAGTTGATTCGATACGCAAGGGCATGCCATGCAATATCACTGATTTTTAAGCGAGCCAACTTACTAACCAAAAAGTTGATGTTGCCAAGGTTATAACCAAATCTCGTTTAAAGTCATCATTTTCGCAAATTCTACGGTCGCTATAATGACCTTGTTTGCGATTACAAATTTTATCACTTAATCATAATGTTGACTGATTTGTTTCATTACCCTTTGTTAGACTGTCATTTCATACTAGATTTTCACGACGCGTAACCCCGTTTATTTGTTTCGACTACAGCTTCACGGCGTGTGACCGGTCAGCAGAGGATGCTTACTCCTTCCATGGCGCCTGGATCCTGCCTTCGCTTTTCGTCGGAAGGTCCATTGTTGCCCTACACTCATTTGTCATGTGTTTTTTTCACTTATGGTAGCGTTTGATACTTTGTTACTTCGCCATTTTATATTGGGCCAACGTAACGCCCAACATGTTGGTGCAACGTTGCCGCCGATGAGCAAAATTACATTGGCCCAACATAATTTCCAAAATCGGACCAACGTAACAGACAACAGTGGCCCAACATATGGCCAATATAAGCTTGCTATCTGGGATACACACGTGCACGTTCTGAGCCAAAAAAATTCAAATCTTATTTTTCCTTTTTTGGTGTTTACAATGCTTAAGGAAGACATTTCTAGTCATCAGGAAAAATTTGCATGTTAGTTGTTGAGTTACAAGAAAGATAAAACACCGAAAAATCTTTGTTATCTAAACACTTAAGGCACTTAAGTAAGCACTTCAAGCATTAAAATGTAAAAATGAATCTTTAGTTCTAAACTTTTCTATGCCCCTTTTAATTTTACTTCACCGAAATACGTTGTGTATATTCAAGTGATTGTTGAGGTATTTACATGTGCATGTAGCTGATGGAGGGGGGCATTTATTTTGTTACTTGAGAATAATAAATTACTTTGATTTTTATTGAAAATATTACAATACATATAAAATGGCGAAGCAATCAATGTGTAAATCGTAATCATAGTAAAAAAAACATGTATACAAAATCGAGTGTAGGGCAACACGGACCTCCGACAAAAGCAAAGGCAGGATCAGGTGGCATGGGGTAGTAAGCATTCTCTGCTGACCGGTCATAATATGTCATGCCATAATAAAGTTAAAGATACTGCAATATGTTGCAATACTACATTTTCAAGCAATATCCAGTCCTACCTATGATAATGTGACCGCAAAAATTCAAACAATGATAATACCAAATATAGCTGGATTCTCCGAAATAGTTTCTAATCCATCTTCTGTTGCAATGTGAGCTTCATTTGTGACATCAAAAGATTTATATTCTGCCCCTGAAGTGATACATTTTGTCATATTTCCTTAAATTAAAAACAATTAGTCAAATGGAAACAATTTGTAATACGCCATATCATATTTTGCACCATGTTATGTACAGTCAACTCTCGATAAACCGCCACCTTTTGTTCTTTTGAATCTTTGGCGTTATAACGAATTTGGCGATGAATTGAATTTCCGCCATTTGAAAGAAAAAATTTCCGCCAAATTGTAGAAAAAGAATTACCA
>CAJDSM010038880.1:6405-16885 GCA_903981925.1 Ostrea lurida
TCTCAAGAACACTGGGCACGGAAAGCTGAAATTATATGGGAAAGCTTCCTGAATAGAAGATTCAAGTTTGTTCAAATCATGCCCTGGGGGTACGTGGCCACAATAAGGGATCAAAGTTTACATCATGATTATATAGGGAAAATCTAAAAAATCTTCTTCTCAAGACTCACTGGGCAGAAAGCTATTATTTAGGAAGCTTTCCTGATATAGAGGAGATCAAGTTTGTTATCAAATCAATGACCCCGGGGGTACGATGGTGCCCCATAGGATCATAGTTTTGCATAATGATTTATATGGAAAAAATCTTTAAAAATCTTCTTCTCAAGAACATGGGCCGGAAGCTGAAAATTATATGGAAGCTTCTGATACTAGAGAGATTCAAGTTTGGTTCAATCATGCTCCAGGGGTACACCTGGGGCCCAATAGGGGATCAAAGTTTTTGCATATTGATATATAGGAGAAATCTTTAAAAAAAATCTTCTTTCAAGAACCACTGGCCAAGAAAGCTTGAATTAGGATGGAAGCTTCCTGATATAGAGAAGAATTCCAAGTTTGTTCAATCATGACCCCCGGTGGTAGATGGGCCACAATAGGGATACAAAGTTTATATATGCGATACATAGAGAAAATCTTTAAAAAATTTCTTCTCAAGATACCACTGGGCCAGGAAAGCTGAAATTTTATATGAAATCTTCCTGATATAGAGGAGATTCAAGTTGTTCAATCATGACCTCGGGTATGATGAGGCCCAATAGGGATCAAAGTTTTAACATGAGAATATAGGAATTCTTTAAAAATTTTTTTATTGAACCAGAAGAGGGATGTTTACTCTGAAAGACTCCTGTACCTGCACGTAGACCTTTAAAGTTGGTTCAGAATAATATTGCCTCCACCCGACATGTTAGATTTGTCCACTAGTGGTACATTCTAAATCCAAACTACTGCCTTCTTAGTGACAGCAGCTGTGCTAGGTAGACGATGTGCCCCTGGGACCTGCTGTTTTTTGTTTCGATCCATCTTAGTTTTGGCAAATGTGACTTTATGTAAATCAAAATTAATTTACCTGATGGTCGTTTTCCTTAACAATATTGCTCATCCGATCTTAATGTCTTTAGTCTTAGGATGGCAAGTTTTAGGAAATTTTTCAATACGTAGTCTATAAACTACATTTACAATAATTAATAAATCCCCTCCATTTGAAATTATGGTTATTTATAGGAATAAGGAGGTGTCCATTTTAGATTCCTATCATCAAAATGTCATCTTTCATTAAAAGAAAAAAGGAATTCATTTTTGAATTTTGATCTGTATTTTACAATTTAACAAGTATGGAATGTCAAATGTTGATGGCTGAGCAATTTCACCCTGTTAGAAAAAAAACACAGGAAACATGCTGTCTAAGAAAAAATTTAATTTGTCCAGTTATCAATAGAAATCCACTACAGGAAATCTACTTTGTTCCTATTGTGGCTTTCAAGCTTGTCCTGTATATATTTCCTGTACAGTAGCATTTTAGCAAAGGTGCTTTTCAGTAGGTTTCTTTGCCTCTTATTTTGAGCCCCCAGTGTTTCGCGAAGACCAAGGTTTGCTGTCACATGAAAGGTCGCAATAGCTTGTCTTGGTTTTCCTTGATAATTTGATGAAATGATAGAGCAATTTATATTTTTCCTTTTATCCACTTAACAAAGGAATTGATTGAAATGAATACTGTAGAAAATTGTAGGATGAAAAAAAAAAAGATTTTGAATTACAAAAATGAAATAGATGAAAGGCTCTGAACTAGGATATAACTATGAGGAATTCATTGATAAAAAGTTTATATTGATTTAATGAACAGTCAAACTCTGTTATTTGGAACTCTACTGGGCCAAGAAATCTTTTTTAAAGATACCCAAGGTTTGAGAAATGATTTTTTAAATAATAAGAACATAGTAAGAATATATCTACTCTTCAATCTACATCAGGATATCCATGTTCCAGATGAAAAAGTTCAACTTTTTGTTCAGATACCTATATTATTATTGTTGCCTATTAAAGGGGCATGGACACGTTCTGAGCTAAAAATGTTCAAATTTTAGATTTCAAATTTTATGTTTACATAGCTCACTTAAAGTATTCTAAATGATCAGCAAAAATTTGAACGTCAGTTGTTGAGGTACAAGTAAGATACAGCGCTCACAAGTTTGAAATGTAAACAAGGCTCGAGCCTTGTTATTGTTTCATAAAGATTGCTTCACAGAAATACCATGTTAAAAAAAATGAGATGTGAGAATCACTAGAAACTGTTTAATTGTTGTTCAGAATGAACTTGTGTGATATAAAAATCTGCTTTAAACTTAGCATTTCTAATATAGGTAAACAAAAACAGGCTTGAGCCAGTTTTACATAGTGAAGAATTGTAAGTGCTGTTTCTCCTTGTAACTCACAAATAACGTTCAAATTTTTGCTGATCCATTAGAAATACCCCAAGTGAGCTTGTAAGCATTAAAATAGAAATCTAAAATTGAAATTTTTAGCTCAGAACGTGTGCATGCCCCTTTAAGATGCAGGATTATAAAATGTATAGGGCAAAACTATAGAATGCAAGGGAGATAAGAGTCTTTGGAATTCAGTACAATTAAGGAGTTGATGCATCAGACTAATTTAATCTGATTAATTTATGACCATAACGTTAATTCAAATGAGAATTATGTTTTCATTGCATATGGTACTTAGAAAAAGGTAATTCATTACTCATAAATCAAGATTGTAAAGTGTAATATCTGCAGAATGAGGTAATCTGTACGTTTTGTCTCTTTCAGACCCGGGAGTGATGCTGGTTATTTATAAATTTGACTGTACTTTTGTCTCTTTCAGTGATGGTTTTGGCTGTTCATTTGTCTCTTTCAGTGAGGTTTTGGGCTGTTCATTTTTGTCCTTTCAGTGATGCAGACTGTCTACTCTTAGATTTCTCCGTATTTTGTACGGATTGAGACCAAAATACGTTTACGTTTTTCATGCTCCGAAAATACGGAAATCGAGAGACTGCTGCCGTTCATATTTATATGCTTGTAGTTTGGTGTTTTCCGCATAGTTTGACTGATAATCGCTAACCAGGGAGTTGTAAAACATTTCCGTGATACATAGGTCATGTCAATGAAATGATTTAAAATGGCGAAACCCCGCGAAAGAAGGCACGATAATGATAATCTTCGGTAATTTTCTTGGCCCTTCTTCTAAAGGAAAGCACTTATGTCCATTGCAGTATTTTGCAACGGTAGATTTCTCATGTGCTCATGCAGGAAGAAATCATTATGGCTGTAACACGCTATGAATATTACACAAGCAATGGAGTCCCTTGGGATCTTCGTAAGGAGAATAGAAGTATTCCCAATTTTCGGGAACAATGCGATGATTCTTGCAGTTAGGAATAACGATCACAGGCGAAGTGAAAGTTTGTGAATTATACCCACATGAACCTATAATTAAATCAAGTTGTGATAAAGTTTTACATATTTGCTCTTTGAAAATAATGTAAAAACACTTTAAAAGAAAATCTTACGGACAAATGCTAAATCTCATGACAATCTGATCACAAATAGGAGAGACAAAGGGGTAAACAGTCTGGTGAGGTCTTGACTACATTTTGTCTGTTTCGGTGATGGTCTTGAACTGTACATTTTTTGAATGTACAGTCAAGACCAGTGCACCGAAACAGACAACAAATGTAAGTCAAGACTTACATCACCAGAACAGTTTACTACCGCTATTTTTGTCTCTCCGGTAATTTTGGATCAGATTTGTCAAGTACCGAGAAATATATCGTCATTTGTCCGTCTAAGATTTTCTTTATAAAGTGTTACATTTTTTACACATTTTCAACAGTCAGCTAATATGTAATACCAATTATACAATAACTTAGATTTAATTATAGGTTCATGTGGTCTATAAGTTTTCAACAATACTTATACACTATCCGCCCGTGTGATCGTTCATTCCTAACTGGGCAAATGAATGCATCGACATTGTCCCGAAAATTGCGGACATACTCCTATTCTCCCTTACGAAGATCCCGTAAGGTGAGCTCCATTGACTTGTGTAGATATTCAAGATAGCTGTGTTACAGCCATAATGAGTTATTTCCTGCTTACCATAGAAGCACATTGTAGACAATACTCTAACGTGTTGCAAAACCTACCTGACAATGGAGCATAAGTGCTTCCTTAGAAGAGACAAGCGCTGTAACATACCAATGAATACTAGCGGTGACACATCTATCCGAAAAGGAGCTGCCATTATCATTCACTCTTCTCCTTACGCGGTTACAAGATGAGCATTTCTAATCCATGTCATGACTGACCATGTAACTGGAATTTTTCAACACTCCCTGGTTCTAGCGATTTATTCAATGCGTAGCAAATGTACACATGCGGATAATAACACCAAACTACAATGCATTTTAAATATGCAAAACTCATTCCAGAACTTCTGGACAGACTTTCACATTTACCGTATTTTACAGCGGACATGAAGAAAAACGTAACGACGTACTCTTTTGGTCTAAATCCGTACAAAATACAGGAAATTAACTGTAAGGAGTAGCAGCTCTGCAACTCACTGAAAGAGACAAAATGAACAGCCAAAACCCATCAACTGAAAGAGACAAACATGAACAGCCCCAAAACCATCACTGAAAGAGACAAAATGTTACAGTCAAATTTATAAATTAACCATGCATCACTCCCGGGTCTGAAAGAGACAAAACGTACAGTCAAAACCATCATTCTGCAGATATTACACTTTACAATCTTGATTTATGAGTAATGAAGTTACCTTTTTCTAAGTACCATATGCATGAAAACATTAATTCTCATTTGAAATTAAGCCGTATGGTCATAAAATTAATCAGATTAAATCTAGTACTGATGCATCAACTCCTTAATTGTACTGAATTCCAAAGACTCTTATCTCCCTTGCATTCTATAGTTTTGCCCTATACATTTTATAAGTCCTGCATCTTAAAGGGGCATGCACACGTTCTGAGCTTAAAAATGTTCAATTTTAGATTCCATTTTAATGCTTACAATGCTCACTTGCGGTATTTCTAATGAGTCAGCAATACATTTGAAACGTTATTTGTTGAGTTACAAGTGGAGAAACGCACTTTACAATTCTCACTAGTAAACATGGCCTCAAGCCTTGTTTTTTGTTTACTATATTGAATATGCTAGTTTTAAAGCAGGTATTTTATATCACAAGTCCATTTCTGAACCACAATTTAAAACAGTTCTACGTGATTCTCACATCTCATTTGTTTTTAACATGGATTTCTGTGAAAGCCAATCTTATGTGAAACAATAACCAGGCTCGGAGCACTCTGTTTAATTTTGCAAAAACTGGTGAGGCGCTGTATTCTTACTGTACCTCAAACAACTGACGTTCAAATTTTTTGCTGGATCATTAGAAATACTTTAGTGAGCATTGTTAAACATTAAAATTTGAAATCTAAATTTGAACATTTTTGCTCAGAACGTGTCCATGCCCCTTAATATAGGCAACAATAATAATATAGGTATCTGAACAAAAGTTGAACTTTTTCATCTGGAACATGGATATCCTTGATGAATAGTTGAAGAGAGTTATATATTCTTACTATGTTTCTTTATGTATTTAAAAATTTCATTATCTCAAACCTTGGGGTATCTTAAAAAGATTCTCTTGGCCCAGTAGAGTTCCAAATAACAGAGTTTGACTGTATCATTAAATCAATATAAACTTTTTATCAATGAATTCCTCATAGTTATATCCCTAGTTCAGAGCCTTTTCATCTATTTCATTTTTGTAATTCAAAATCTTTTTTTTTTTCATCCTACAATATTCTACAAGTATTCATTTTCAATCAATTCCTTTGTTAAGTGGGATAAAAGGAAAAAAATAAATTGCTCTATCATTTCATCATAATTATCAAGGAAAACCAAGACAAGCTATGCGACCTTTCATGACAGCAACCTTGTCTCGCGAAACACTGGGGGCTAAAAATAGAGGCAAAGAAACCTACTGAAAAGCACCTTTGCTAAAATGCTACTGTACAGGAAATATATACAGGACAAGCTTGAAAGCCACAATAGGAACAAAGTAGATTTCCTGTAGTGGGATTTCTATTGATAACTGACAAATTAAATATTTTTCTTAGACAGCATGTTTCCTTTGTATTTTATTCTAACAGGGTGAAATTTGCTCAGCCATCACATTTGACATTTCCATACTTGTTAAATTTGTAAAATACAGATCAAAATTCAAAAATGAATTCCTTTTTTCTTTTAATGAAAGATGTACATTTTTGATGATAGGAATCTAAAATGGACACCTCCCTTATTCCTATAAAATAACACTAATTTCAAATGGGAGGGATTTTATTAATTTTATTGTAAATGTTAGTTTTATAGACTACGTATTGAAAATTCCTAAAACTTGCCATCTAAGACTAAAGACATTAAGATCCGGATGAGCAATATTGTCAAGGAAAAGACCATCAGGCTAAATTTTGATTTCACATAAAGTCACATTTGCAAAACTAAGATGGATCGAAACAAAACAACAAGAGGCCCAAGGGCCACATCGTCGCTCACCTGAGCACAGCTGCTCACTAAAGAAGAGCCAGTAGTTTGGGATAGAATGTACCACCTGTGGACAAAAATCTAACCTTATGTCGGGTGGAGGCCAATATTTAATCTGAAACCAACTAAAGGCTACTCCATATCACGGAAGCTTTCAGATAAACATCCACTCTTCTGTCAATAAAAAAGATTTTAAAGAATTTTCTCTTATATATCTGCATGTAAACTTTTGATCCGCCTAATTGGGGCCTCATCATACCCGAGGTCAATTGATTGAACAAACTTGAATCTTCCTCTAATATCAGGAAGATTTCATATAAATTTCAGCTCTTCCTGCGCCAGTGGTTCTTGAGGAAGAAGATATTTTTTAAAGATTTTTCTCCTATGTATCTGCATGGAA
This sequence comes from Ostrea lurida, assembly GCA_903981925.1. NCBI lineage: Eukaryota > Metazoa > Mollusca > Bivalvia > Ostreida > Ostreidae > Ostrea > Ostrea lurida. The sequence goes on from CAJDSM010038880.1 coordinate 13,402, forward strand.
AAACTTTTGATTCCCCTATTTGCCCCATCTTACCCCCGGGGGGTCATGCATTGTGAACAAAAAACCTTGAATCTTCGCTAGATCAGAGGCTTCCATATAAATTTCCAGCTCGGATGCCCCCCACCCTTTAGGGGGGGGGCGGGGGGGGGGCCCAGTGGTTCGGGGAGAAGAAGATTTTTAAAGATTTTCCCTTAAGGGATAATCATATTGCAAGCAAAAAACTTTCGATCCCCTATTTTTAGTTTTTTGAATTTCGGTTTTTGAGAATCAGATCGTCGAGAGCGGGCCCCATCGTCCCCTGGAGTTCATGATTTGAAAAACTGAATCTCTTCTATATAGGAAGCTTCCATATAAAATTTCAGCTTTCCTTCGCCCAGTCGGCTTTCTTGAGAAGAAGATTTTTAAAGATTCTATAGAATCATATGCACCAAAACTATGATCCCCTATTGGGCGGCCCCATCTCGCTACCCCCCGGGGGGTCAGTGATTTGAACAAACTGAGGAATTCTCCTCTATATCAGGAAGTCTCACATAAAAATTCAGCTTCCTGGCCCACGTGGTTAATTGAGAAGAAGATTTTTAGATTTCCCTATATTAATCATTATGTAAAACTTTATCCCTATTGTGGGCCCCATCGTACCCCCGAGAGGTCATATGATATTGCAACAAACTGATCTCTCTATATCAGGAAGCTTTCCATTATGAATTTCAGTTTCCTGGCCCAGTGGTTCTTGGAGAAGAAAGATTTTTTAAAGATTTTCCCTAATGAGTCATATGTAAAAACTTTGATCCCTATTGGGCACCCATCGTTACCCCCGAGGGAGGTCATGATTATGAACAAACTTTGAATTCCTCTATATCAGGAAGCTTCCATATTAAATTTCAGCTTCCTGGCCTAGTGGTTCTTTTGAGAAGAAGATTTGTGTAAATGACAACCACCCATTTTGCATTTTCGTGATTATCTCCCCTTGATGAGGGCCATGGGTCCTTCATTGAACAAAATTTGAAGCCCCTTCACCCAAAGGATGATGTGCCTACCAAGTTTGTTGAATTTTTTTAGCCAGCGGTTCTTGAGAAGAAGTTGAAAATGTTTGAAAAAGTTTACGACGACGACAACCGACGCACGACAGACAACGACAAATTTGATTAAGAAATAGGCTCACTGAGCCCTTCGGCTCAGCCGTGAGCTAAAAATCGGAGCCAAATTTCTAAAGCATGAAAGAAATATAGGTCGCCAGTCTTTCAGTAGTAATGCGAAATAAACAAATCATTAAATAAACGCGGGGGCACATCTTTATGCAGGGTCTTAGACTGTTGATTTTCAAATATAAATGTACTAATTAAAAAAAAAAATCACAAGTTGCCACCTGTGAGAAAGATTGGGACTTGACCTTGGATGAGATATTAAAAAAAGATTTGCGACTAAATTGACCTTCTTTTTAAAAAAATCAAACTACTATAGCCATATTTCCATACTGTCACATGATTAGTTGAATTTGCGTATTTAATAGGCACTGCCCAAAACTGGTAACATATTACTAACATAATATGTCTGCATATATCTAATAGGACCAGCGGATTTAAATGCTGTATAAGGAAAAAAAAACCCATGGGGAAATTGCAAAACAAATCTAAGTCAAATTAACGGTTACGATCACTATGGGAATTGTGCATTTCCAACCTGGTAAGAAAACAATTTATTTAGCTGCAACATATATACATATTATAATTGATATATCATGATGCAACAAAACAAATAAGATTAGCAAGGGGGTCCATTTTTGTTTTAAAACAATGAATTAAAGAGTTCTATTATGATTAGATACACATAAATACTACTTACATGCGCAACAATAAACGGAATTCCTTTCCAATTGTAAACTCCCCGGTATAAACAACTCCTTTTTCTTTAAAATAAAATGGCCGTTATTTTCCCCGCTTCATAATAATTTCATGCATTCCACACCCGAGAAATATTTCCTTTCCAGATTGATCTATAAACTGTACGTGCCTTTTTCACAGAACTAGGTGAGAATCACATTTGAATTTTGACGTTGTGAATTCCCAAGCTTTTTATATAAATCCATAAAAATCTAAGCTTAAAAATCAAAACGTGAGACTCAGGTGTAACTCGACTATACTATTAGCTAGCTTTTAATGTTGCTTAAAAATACAAGTTTCCAGTTTTATCACAACTGAGAATCACATGTGAAAATGCTACTTAGATTATTTTCATCCTATCAAACCTTTGACAGTACAGATGGCATCTGTGCATCTCCCACATTTGTGGAGAGATTTCAACCTAAAGATCGTCAGTTTTGAAAATCCTCCAGTTGATCTCAACTTGTGAAAATATTACTTTTGATGAAATCAAATGTTTGATGCCACATTTGATTTCAAATGTGAATCACATGTGGAAGTAGTTAGAAGTTCCTGTACGGGAAACTCATAAAAAAAAAAAAAATTGATATCTAGTTCCCCCCATAATAGCACATTTACAACATTGCAACTTTCGTTTGACATGTTACCAAGTTTCATTTAAAAAATTCTCCCAAAGGCGTTTAGGGAGGAGTTGTTGAAGACAAAGAAGCTAAAGTTCAAGGCGGGCCATAACTCCTTTTAAAAGACATGGGACAGATTTTCCTCATAATATGCACATTTCTATTATTGTGATCTTTCTTTGTACGAAGTTCAGTGTTCCATTCAAATAATGCGGGTGTATAAAAATGCTGATGAGGGACATACAGAATGCAGCCTGAATCCACATAATAAAGTTGAGCAGCGGCATTCAGCAGCTGACTGTATAGAATAAATTTTTTCGTCTAATTTCAGAGCCCAAACAGGGCATACATACATCAGAAAGAAACAAAAAAGGACAGCTTCGGGATGGCAAGTGTCAAGATAGCAAGACATTAGGAGCCGCGGCAATGTTTGTGACTTAAAAAGGGCAAAAATTTGCCATAGAGGCGTTACCTGCCAGTATGAGGTGGAACTGGATTTTGTGCAAGTATTATCTATGTATACCCCCCTTAGCGCCTAATCGCTGCACTAACAGTGCCGATCCATTGGAAATTAAGCACTCTTAATTTTGAGCCTTAATGGGTTATCCTTGGTATATACGTTACGATTTCTATGTATAGCGGAGAGAAAGATTTATTTGATGATAGTAAAGCTTTTAAAAAAGTTTTGTCATTCGGGGTTCGTATTTTCTTGTAGTATTTTACGGTTCTCATTGTGGCCGAGCCACCACCCTAAATTCTATTATGACTATGTCATTTCCTAATTATGATATTAATAAGAGTGTTCTCTTTTATAGAATCGTGCATTTTACGTATGTGTCATGGCTCTAGGTTATATTACAGTTTGTCGAGCTCAGATTTATTTGAACGCGTGCGTTAATAAAGAGCTTTTGCTGCACTCATTCTGGTGAGCTTTCCCATACAACAGTGCGTTTGGTTTTTTATTAATGAAAGTAATTTATTCCT
>CAJDSM010038884.1:5208-17962 GCA_903981925.1 Ostrea lurida
ACGCAGAAAGGAATGATAGTCTAAAAATGCATTATTTCAATGTTGCTAATAAAATTATCCACACATCATCATAACACAGTCAAAAAAAGCTAGGGTAGAAATGGAAATTGCACCATAAAAGTAGTTGAGCAGGGTTCTCATTAACGCAAGAATTGCGTCTATCGCAGCAAATTCGATCTGGGACGCGACATTGTTTAAAATGGTGCGTCTGACTCGTCTAAGGACGAGTCCCGAATACTAGGAAATTGAGATTTCTTGATGTCGGGATCATTGCTTATTCAGAACCAAAACATCCGGGTCAAGAAACGAAAGTGAAACACCAAGAAAAGCGTAAACGAAAGTGAAGCTGATTTTCATTACAGAAACTCTTATTTCATTTCTTTTATACGCTTGGACTTGTTTTTGAGGTATTGATAGAATCTTCTACAATGTAGGTGGTTTATTAGTTCTTGTACGATGAAATTAAAGTAATTTTCTGGTAGCTTCGTGCTTTGTTTTTACATTAGGGCCCTATAATATTTTTTATTACGTTTAAATTTATTGCAATGCAACATTTTTCCTTTAAAATTATTCTTTTGATGCGAGTGGTACTCTGGACCAACCTTATTGTTTGGATCATCAATTTATCTGGGACGCAACCTTCTAAAATGTGAGTCCCGGACTCAGTTTAAAAATCCTAAGTGAGAACCTGGAGTTAGTTTACTGTTTAGTTTAGAATATGTTTCAAGGAAATTGTTAGGTCAAACTTTGAAATAACCTTTTTTAGGGCAAAAGCAACAATGACCAGCGATCAGCACGGTGTTTTTTTTTGTTTTACAAAGTATTATGTGCAGTACAACTGCACACTAGCCTGCCGCTGAACCATTTTGATCCTCTCTGGTAAATACTTTTATGAGATTTTTTTTCACTACATTTATTAAGTGGAGAAAAAGTCAATGCAGAGGTCCTCGACCTGCTGTGAATTAACAGCGGCCATGATCTCCATGCTGCAGCGGCAGCAGGTGAAGGACGTGATATTGTAGAAAGTGAAAATACGTGGTTATACAAAGCTTTCGTGTAGTACAGCTATGTTGTGGTTCCTTGTAACTAGTTCTTGGCAAGAACCACATTCATTTCAATTTTGTTCAATAAATGTTATTTACGCTAACAGGAGAATGAAAGTAATCCTATAAGAAGTCACATGATATAAGCATTTTGTTTTACAGTTTTTTTTCTTTTTAAGGTTTGTCTTTTGTTTGTTTTTTCACAAGTTTGTGTAATTCATTTCTTGCATTTATTTTCTTTCACAGCTAGTTGTGGAGGGATTAGCATCACTGCGTGGCAAGCTCTGTGATTGATTGATTATAATTATGTTGTTTTATGTCCCCCTGGGAATATTTTCCTCATATAGAGACGTCACCATTCGTTGAAAGGCTGCAAACTTTTCGCCTGTGCTGGTGCTTCATGGCTTTTGAGCAGGGATGGATCTTTATCATGCCACACCTGCTGTGACACAGGACCTCATTTTTGCAAAGTCTCATCTGAAGGAACGCCCCATTATAGTCGCCTCTTGGAACAAGCGAGAGGTGCTGAGGACCTATCTAACCCTGGTCTCATGGGCTGCGCGCTCTGTGTGTGTCCATACATTGTGAACAAGATAGAAGCAAGGTCATTCGTCAGAGGTCATCAACTTCCTCAAATATTGCCATCGGAGAGAGGATGAATCCATATTGATCTCAAGTCAAGGTAAAGGTCATCTTTGACAATTGCCTAAAAATCTTGTGACAAATAGAAGACACAACTTCATCAAAAAATCATCAACTACACAAATATTGCAATGGAGAGAGAATGAACCCTATTGATTTTCAGGTCAAAGGTCACAATTGACTATTGAATAAATAATTGTGTTGCACGAGGATCTACCTTTGTTGCTTGTTTTCATCATATTTGTATGTATTCTTCTAGTGAGTAGCATAATGATTGTATAGCTGTCTGTGAAGTGCAAATCTAAATGTGTGGAAACCATCTTGATCAAATATAGTAAGGGGTCATACGAGAGTTCTCTCCTTGTTTTAGTGTGGCATCAACACTGACCAACCTACTTAAATATCCACAACAACACCATGTCTGTCGTAATCATTTCACTCTATGGTTTCTGTAGGTGGGAGTCTCTCGTTGTGTGGCATGAATTCTGGGTCAACGCGGAGTCTGTTGGTATGACTTCTCTGTAGCATGACCCTGGGCGCTGTTTGTGAGAACGATTGAGGATGGGATTCACCACTTCCGGCACCCCCCTCCCACCACGCTTCCTGCCCTGTCCGGACGGTGGATCGCATCAACAATATGCTACAGGTTATGCAGTCTTCTTGTTTAGTGCTGTCTATTTGATAACTTGTAGTAGTTTCATTTTGAATTTTTGACAATTCATTTCTTGGAAATTTATGAGGTTTTTCAACTGTGGTTGAAAATTCTGATACTTGATTGTTTTCTACTTAAGTATTGATGGAAGAGAATTTTTTGATTTATAATTTATGGAGTTAATATTGACGCCTGCATGATATAAAAAAAAACATTATGAGACAGCAGCTCAGAACATTTTTAATCTTTAAACAAGCGAACATTTATATGGAGTTAAAAGAATATACATGTACTGTCGGAAATAAAACCAACATTTAAAAATTCATATGTATCATATCTACCACTTGGCCACCATTATCTTATACAATCAGAAGTTGATGTCACTGCTTCGATGGCACTGAACACGATTTAGGTAAACACTGTGTTGTATACATGCAGATAAACAACATGCCCGCGGAACAGGATGGCTTTTCCTATAAAGACGCCCCAGAGGACTGTAGGAAACCAAGGCGCGAACTTAGCCAGCTTCCATAGCACTGTGATGCCAACGCCTCCTGGCGGGGACACCTGTGTAAGTTCTGTTTAGAAATATCTGTACATAACCCTAGAATAACTGTAAGTACTCCATAAAACTAATTCTTGTTTCTCCTCAGAGTAGAGTGAAGTTTTGTCATTAAAACAAATGATGGCCCTCCCGGAAGTCTTTGTGGGATTATTAGCCTCAAGTGAGTTTTCTGATATCTGTGTTCATTGTTTCCCCTGTCTGTAACAATGTCCTTTTCAACTTCTCTAGAAATCACTGGCTAAATTTCAAACCAAACTTGGTAAGCAAGCTTCCTTTGGGCAAGGGAATTCAAGTTTGTTCATATGACGGACCATGTTTCTCTTTATAAAACGGGAGATAATCACAAATAGAGAGGGACTACTGAAATCTCTACGAAAATTATAGGGACCAGAAAAGATGAAATTTTACATGCAAAGCTTCCTTAAATAGTGAAGATCAAGTTTGTAAAAAAAATAAAAATACCCCTGCATGCAAGTTTGACAATTATAAGTTTTGATAGTTGATGACTTTTATCTGACATCCTTTGACAATTTTCTATGAACATGCAAACTGCTTGTATAATGAATAGTTTTCCTCCAGCTCTGATTTTTGCTAAGGACAGCTGCTCAGGTGAGTGATGTTGGCCCTTGGGCTTCTTGTTGAGAACAATTGTTCTGGTCCTTGACAAACACATCAACGACTTTAGATTTGTCTTACTGGCTGTCTATATGGAAACTCTGGCAATTGGATCATTGGCATTTGAAAATGTTATATACAACTGAATATTTTCTGTGACGATGACATAACAAACTAAGTTATGGCTGTTCAGTTATTGTTTTTATAAACTTTTTAGAGAACTTGTCTGTTCTCAAATGCTCAGCTATTAGCAAAGTGAGAGTCACAGGTTTTAGACTGCCCATCGAAGGGTTTGACACAACCCAGGTTTGCAGGGGTTTGCACACTAACACTAGTCCGGTGACCAAGGCTTAAGTAATAACTTTTGCTTACCACAATGATCTGAGCACTAAGCAATACAGTATTGTGATACTTCACCAACAAGCTGGTGAAATGGGTGAAAATTCTCGTATTAGAATTTTGTGAAGGAAGCACGCAAGTAATCAAAACCTCTGTATATATTTCATTAAGTGTTGTTTGTTTTCTTTGTAGTGGAGCAAAAACTAATTCTGGTTGGTTAGATATAATCACGTTGTACAGAGAAACCAGAAAGGTAATTGCCGTAAAGAGACAATATTCGACTGTCTTCAATGATTCTTTTATCAATACAGTCAAAACACGGTTATAGAGAAAGTCTCCAGGGATGTCCGTTTCACTATATACGTAGGTGTAATTTATTGTACTAAGTATTTGTGATATCTGAGGTAATACAGTCTAACAATGAACTTCTGTAGTGTACAGCTGGAAGGACGGATCCAGTCTGGATTTCGTGAACTGGGCCGACAACGAGCCAAACAACTTCCACGGATCGGAGGACTGTGTGGAGCTAGTCGTCTGGACCGGGAAGTGGAACGATGTCAACTGTTACTCCAAACGGAACTGGATCTGTAAAATAGCCAAAGGTTTGTAAAATCGCTTATCTTCACTGGGATTAAAGTTAGGGAGTGAATTTCATGCTTGAATTGTTGATGTTCTAAATTGTTGTTTATCTTGGTCATGAAGAATTTTCGCTTTTAGTTTTTTTCTGTTCCATGAAAGTGAATGGAAAATTTTAATTAGCTGCCCATGAAATATTTCTATTTTTATTAGTGAGAATTGACACTGAACAGTGACATGAAATTTATCATTTTGTGATTGAGTCAGTTTAGATGTGAAAATGGAAGGTTGGAGATGTTACAAATCTAAGTCTGTAGCCATAACCACAGATGTACATGTTGGGTCTAGATATAGTACGTAGCCTTCCCTCGCATCCAAAATTGGGGAGGGGGTGCTATTTGCCTAAAGTAAGGAATCTACATGCATTTTATTCTGCAGTTTGACAAAACACATCTAAAAACTTGTTAAGGAGGGTGTGGAGGTGGGAGGTTTAATATTCACAGACTTTATGTGATTTAATACTTGTGAGCAATTTTAAGATAATCCATATTTCAATTCATGTTACTATGTATTTTATCTAGCATGATGTAATAAGATATTTTTTTGAAGATCTTCCTCTTTTAAAGCTTTCTAACAATTTCTTGTAAAAGTGAAGATTGTCATTAGGGGGTTATTACTTGTTAAAATTAATTTGAAAAATTCTACGTGAGGCAATTATGACAAAAACAAAATTCTAGTTGACACAAGATTACAAACTTCTAAATAATTATTTTTTAAACAATAAGGTATGTAAACACTCAATTTTTATAAAAAATGCTATTATCGAACATTTTCGAGTTTATTCTCCCAAGTCCGAAAGTACATTTTTCAGAAAAAAAATAACATTCACGGTAAATATCTGTAATTTTTATATAGAAAACAACAAAAATAAATGCTTTATTATTATATCATCAAAGTAAGATGTCTGCATAATAAATATGAATCATACTTATGTAGGGCTAAATTATTATTTTTGAAAAAAAGGGTTGTGAATGTGTTACTCCATATCGAATTGTGTTTAGAATGCATGGTAAATATTCTTGCTTCTATATTAGGTTATAGTATATAATGTTTTAGCATTTAAAGAGAAGGAAAATATTAGGGTAAACAGAACTTTTTTAAAAGTATGGAACTACCTTCAAAAATTTATTATCGTTTCGTCAGATCATCAACTCTCCAAAAATACAATTTTGTGAAACGTAAATTAAGTGAACCAGCTTTAACTTTGCTTTTACCTATAATAAACTATACAATTCATATTATCCTAAATATATTAGTAATTCACGAGGAATTATGTAAAATTTTTGTGGAATAATAGAATTATATAGAATAATCCCCAATATAGGAATTATAGAAACTGAATCCATAATTAAACAAAGTTCTCAAAAGCACCATGAGTTCTAATTTTCCTGTGGGACTAATATTTTGCATATTCATGGTGTGGACCAAATTTTCCCTACTGATTGGAGGAAGAATGAGCATAACAGGAAAAAATTAAACTCCCTGACCACAACATCACAGAGCAGGAAACACGCCCACTCGATTGCTGAAAATCAACAACATTCCTGAGAGTTATTGCACACGAATACATAGTCCCCTACCGGTTTTACACAAATTCAATGGACACACTAACCAAATTCAATATTATTAGGCTATATCATATAGCTTATGGTTAAAGGAATATTGTGAGCCAGGAGTAGACAAGGGCTAAACTTAGTGAAAAATGAAATAGGATCAAATCCAGATCGATCTTTATCTGTAACTTGGTATGGCAAAAAGGAATGTAGCCAAAATCAAAGAATGATCTACAAGGCAGTGAGAAAAACGTGCGGAAAACTGATTAATTTATGAATTTTTTTAAGTCCAAGGGCCAAACTCAGTAATAAATTAATAAGATTAAAAACCAAACTCGAACTTGATCTGTAACTTGGTTATGGCAAAGCAATATACCAAATATCAAAGAATTATCTGCAAACAGTGAGAAAAAAAGTGCAGAAAACTATATTTTATGAAATTTCTAATCCAAGGCCATAACTCAGTGAAAAATTAATCGATCAAGACAAACTCGAACTCGATCTGTATTTCTTGGTATGGCAAAGCAATGTTACTGAATATCAATATGAAATATCTGCAAGGCAGTAGAAATAAAAGTGCTGGAAAACTGATGTTTACCGGCTGATCTGATGGGCAGACAGAGGACGGAGTGCAAACTTAAGTGCCCCATTCAATTCATCGTAGGGGACTAATAATTCTGCCCTCACCCCAAGACAAGGTAAGTCTAGCATAAATTCTCACTGCTTTTGGTTTCACAGATGAACGGCAATTACTGTCACAGCTCCAAATCGTCCCAATGGTCCTGCGTTTGCAAGGAACCATAGAACGTCCACACATCTTCCTACAATGTTTCATCATTTAAAACATATACATATGTTATCCATGTTTACTATAAATCTACATTACCACTGTGAATATTTAACATAATTTAACTACCAGTAAGATGCATTGATATACTGAACTATTGCATCACAAGTACGGGCTGATACGAATTAATCGAAATATCGCATGCTTGTTCAATAAAATGCTCATTCAATGTTCAATTTTCTTGCCTTGGTTTTTTTTTTGATTCATAACATTTGTGTAAAATCAGGTTTGGTAAAATACATTGGGTTTTGTCTGACATTTATTTACTTATATGCACATGGAAAACAAGATGGCGTAATTTATGTAAAGACATAGAGGTTAATAACATACTGGCCCATAATTCCCCTAGGACCCCCATACAATCGGTTACTCACCAATCTGTACCCCTTAGGACCCGATTACAATGGTATAAACTCACCAATATGTACCCCATAGGTACCACTCATTACCAAATATGTTGCTCACCAATCTTACACCCCCTAGACCCCATACAATGTTGTAACTCACCAATCTTATTACCCTTGGACTCCCCATTAAATACTCACCATCCGGGACCCCCGTTATGAGCTCCCCCCTCAAAGGTAACCAAGTTGGTACGTCACAATCATTGTTGTCCACCCATATTAACTGTCCAGTGGTCTGCTGCTTAAGAGCCAATCCAGGACTGATGTTTCAAAACCATTCAGAGGGGTCACGAAAGCGATACAAACATTCAAATACAGGTTTGTTCAAAATTCACACACACATCTGCAAAAAAACCTTTTGTTGTCAATTATTGTTTATAAATATCAGTTTGAATTTTGCAAACATTGGAATCATAAGAAGAGCAAGTTATGATATATAAACTGTGATTGTAATTCAAAACATACAATGTGATTTATAACCCCAATAACTTATGTACTTAGCTCACTGTAACTCATTGATATATGAGCATTGCGTAATGAGAACTGGAAGTCGTAGTAATAAACTGCTTATTTGTAAATGTTAGAAAATGAGAAATAAGAGATTGTATGTCTTCTAAATGGGCTGTAACCGAAGGCCCTGGTTACAGAACATAAACTAAGAAACCCTCTACTAGTACCATATGTCCCCCGAGTAGCTATGCCCACAATAATCCAAAATGTTATTTCACTACAGTACATATCAAATTGATAAAAACATACTATTATGTCATCTTCGCTAGCCAAGGGTTTACCAGAATTCCACTCCGTTTGTAGAAAGTGAGACGGATCGTAAACCCTTGTCTAAGTGAAGGTTGTATTTATGTGCAACATCCAAAATTTGTATTACTTCGCCGACAGCTTGTATTGTCTCGTATGGACTCTTTGAAAAATTTTGAAAAACATGTGAAACATTGCCAAGAGACGTGAGTGCTGTGCAACATCAAAATTTGTCTTCCTTCACCTTACAGCTGGTCAGGTATAGATACAACTGATGAAAAGTTTGAGAAAAAATGATTGGTTGACAGTATCATCACAACTGGAAATGCAAGAGTGTCCACAAAGGCTTTTTGTGACTTTACACATCAATGAAGTTACTTCTCAAAATTATGAGTCCACAAAGTCAACCCAGCGTAAGTCAACAAAACACCTGGTTTCCAGTAAAGCTACTTCTCACCATATATCCAGTTCATTGCTATGCTCGCTAAATAATACTTCTCCAGTGCCCTGAGCGATACAGAACTTGGAGCGGGACCACGACATGGGGTGGTGAAGATCCGGTAACACTTGTTTGCTTGTATTTTGTCGGCTAAGTATCCCCCGGGCGTTACCCTTGGATTTTGGAGGGGTCAGGTTGTGGGGCGCTCCCAGCCGCTTTCTCGCACACAAAACCCTCGTCTGTTGGACAATGCTGCGTCATTCCATTTCCCTGATAGAAAACAAAATATATCACCATCAGCTTTTCAATGATACATTACACATTATGCATTCATGTGTGCAATATCAGATCTAGGGTTGTCAAAAAGATTTCACTTCAGAGACAGAATTTAAACAACCTGTTCTGAGAATTTCAATAACCACTACCAGAATTTCAATAACCAAATCAGGAGCAAGACAAGTTTAGGCACCACCAAGCCGACATGATACCGCATATTATTATTGAACCCAGGGACCTCAAACTCCTTTAAATAAAATATCGGACAGCATTCCCCTTGTAAGATGCACATCTCCACATTGTGATCTTTCTTTGTACCAAGTTTCATCAAAACCCCCCAAGTTTTGAGGAGTTGTGAAGACAAAGTAAAAAGGGGACAGACGGACAGACAGCACGACGCAGCGTATAGCATACATACGCATGCTTTTATGCGCGCATAAAAAACGTAAGATATTCAAAGTCCTGTAGCTTCTTTATCAAATCCTGCAATCCCAGTATTATTATTCAAACTGCTGTGCTCCATTTGCATTGTTTGCTCTGTGCTTGTATTTCATTATTTTCAAAAAGATTTCCAGAGACATGTTTTCAGTGTGCCTTTACTAATTATCTAATTAGCAATGAACAAGTGCTCATTAATGAATCTCATTAGTTAAACAGTAAATACATCTATACAAAACTGATCAGGGAATTCTGTGTAATAATTCTCACCCGTTAGACACCCTTGATTAACATCTCACAGTAACACCTTGATTTTTGTGTAACAATCTCACTATTACCACCTTGATTTTCTGTTAACAATCTCAACCGTTAACACCTTGATTCTGTGTAATCATCTCACCGTTAGACAACCGTGATTTCTGTGTAACAATCTCACCTTTAAACACCTTGATTCTGTGTAACCAATCCACCGTTATACACCTTATTCAATGTGTAACAATCTCACCGTTAACACCTTGATTTCGTGTAACAATCTCCCACCGTAGACACCTGATTTCGTGTAACAATCTTCCCGTAGACACAATGATTTCTGTGTAAACAATCTTCCCGTTAACACAGATGATTTCTGTGTAACAATCTTCACCGTTAGACACCTTGATTTCTGTTAACAATCGCACCATTAACACCTTGATTTCTGTGTACAATCTCACCATTAGACACAATGATTTCGTGAACAATATCTCACCTTAGACACCTTGATTCGTGTAACAATCTCACAGTTAGACACCTTTGATTTCGTGTGTAACAATCCCACCATTAGACACCTTGATTCTGTGTAACAATCTCACACCATAGACACCTTGCATTTCTTGTGTTAAACAATCTCACCGTTAGACACCTTGATTTCTGGTAACAATCTCACGTAGACACCTTGATCTGGAACAATCTCACCGTTAGACACCTTGATTTCTGTTAACAATCCCACCGTAGACACCTTGATTTCTGTGTAAAACAATCTCACCGTTAGACACCTTGATTCTACACAGTCCTCTGCACCGAAGAATTCGTTGGTTCCCCAGGATGCCACGTTCACGAAGGAGAAGGATTGCCATATCAGACCACCTGGTGAGAAAGAAAGTTTAACTGCGTGGGTGTACAAACAAGGCAACCTCTACCAGACAAAAAAAATAGCTATATCCAAAGATGTTTTCAGGGTATTTTGAATGTTCGAAATGTTCGCATTTTGGCAAAATTTGAAAATTATTTTGAAGGATTAATCAGGTATAAATGACTCCAGAAAAAAACTAATCCTCTTACTGTTCCGTATATCGAAGTCCACTTCACACTAAGACTAGGCCGATCCACAATCTGTAGCGGACGTGTCAGGATCTTTGGAAAGAAGAGGCGATTATAGGAGAAGTTAACTTGTAACAGATATTCATACACATGGAACAATTTTTTCGTGTGTTGTTCTGGTCATTCTGTTATATATGCCTCTGTATTACAACATGTCTGCCCTTTTTTTTCCTATAACCATATTTTCTTATCTCCTCAATATATGACGAGTATGTGGTGGTTTGTTGGGACACAATAGGATTAAATTTTTAACTAGCAAATATTATTATAATGTATGTTTGGGCCTGGTTATCTGACAGTGTTAGTCACCTCACACGTAAGTCGCGCTGGGTTCTGGTTATCTGAACAGTGGTTAGATCACCGTCACCAATACTTAGTGGCCTGGGGTTCCGGGTCACCCCTGATTGATCGCTTGATATTTACGTAACATAGCATTTTTTTCATTATTTCCATTTAGCGAAGCTTCAGTGATATTTTCACTATAGTTAACAACCAGAACTATCAAATCCCATGCTAGCTCTAAATAGAAAAAACAATGGGGAAAAATCCTTTCTCATGAATCATAGTTGAATCAATAAATCTGTGAGGGAATATTTTGTTGATTTTTACATTTCATATATATTGTTTACATGATATATACCACTTAACTGAGTTAATGAACAATTTCCAATTAATGTAAATATGCTGATTCATAACGATCATTCACATGGAATTGTTAATTTATTTGATAAGGGATTCAGGAGTATTAGAGCCTTCAAGAGCTTTCTGATGCTGATTAACTATAGAATTCATAGTGTAACACTGACCTATGAATTGAATTGAAGGTAAACTGACCTGACTTGACACTGAAGTAACTTGACAGTAACCTGACCTGACGCTGAAAAGATGAAGGTACGCTGACCTGATGCTGGAGTAACATGAAGTAACCTGACCTGATGCCTGAAATGAAGATGTAACCTGGAACTGAGATGCTAGAATGAAAGGTACCTGACCTGAATCGCTGGAATGAACACCATTGGTTGGAAACCTGACCTGATGCTGAATGAAGATTAACGCTGATCATGAATCGATTTAAGAGTAACCTACTGATGCTAGAATGAAGGTAACTACCTGATAGAATATAGTAACACTGACCGCTAATGATAGGTACACGCTGAAATTGAATGAGGTACCGCCCGATACTTGAAATGAAGGTAACCTGACCTGATGCTGGATGAACGTAACCTGGACGCTGATGCTGATGAACTAACCTGACCTGATGCTGCATGAAGTAGACTGACCTGATGCTGGAATGAATTAACCTGACCTGATTTGAATGAAGTACCTGACCTGAATGCTGGATGAAGGTAATTCTGTTACCTGATTATGAAGGTACCTGAACCTGAATGCTGGATGAAGTATCCTGAGCCATAGATGCTGTATGAAGGTAACCTAACTGCGAAATGCTGGAGAAGGTACACCGCTATCGAACACCTGATGCTGATGAACGTACCTGACCGATGCTGAGAACGTAACCGTGACCTGATGCTGATGAAGTAACCTGACCTGATGCTGGATGAAGGTAACCTGAACCGATGCTGGATGGCTGAGATCTGATACGTAACCTATAAACCTGATGTTTGAATGAAGTAACCTGAGCCTGAGCTAATGAAGTAACCTGACCTGATGCTGGATGAAGTAAACCTGTAACCTGGATGCTGGATGAAAAACTAGCTCCAAGACATTATTTCACGTGGTCACCAGATCGCCACCCAACTTACTTCTGGCAGTAACGTCGAGGATTCTCGCAAGTTGCGCTGGTTCCCGCCATCGGATGAAATAAGCAGTGGTTTGTGATGAACACCCACGCCCACATCGGAACCACAACTTCCACCTAGTAGGTTATAAAAAATTTGGTAACAGTCATAATTCAACTACATCAACAATAATAAGAGAGGATATATGGTTGTGTAGCTAAGAAGAATATTGATACTACTAGGTCCAGCTGTTGGGGCGAATGGTGTTGTTTCTTTTCTCTTCCTGTAATGCGATCACTCTACAATCCAAAATTACAAACATGAGTTTCAATGCTGACAGTTAAACCCCAAAACTTTCTATTAGAAGATTCTTTTGTTGAAACCAAACTCTCATGGACAAAAAGTCTGGCCTCCCCACCTAACTCATCTTTAGTGTTGAAAACCACAGGAAATGTGG
>CAJDSM010038893.1:0-14881 GCA_903981925.1 Ostrea lurida
GTTCTTGAATGATTGTGGTTAACGTCTGCTGAATCTGATTGTTGAAAATCTTTGGCACTTGGTTTGTGGTGTGTTCTTGGAGTGTGTGAATGACTGGGTTTTTTCTCACTTGGGGTTTGTGAATTTGGCTTACTGTCACTTGAACACTCGACTATTCTACATGAAGATTGAAGTTCTTTGGCACCTTGTGATACGGCATTCTCTGCCGGACCTCCCTCCAAGGATTCGGAAGCCCGGTTTTTCTTTTTTCTGCTCATCGACAGTTGGTTGCTAATCTTGCGTTGATAAGCAACAGCAGAAAACTTGGCAAACTTTTCTTTTAATCTACTGATACTGCTCGGGTGCTCCTTGGCGGCCCGAAAAAGGTCCGTTTTGTTGCGACTGAGGGTGGACTTTTTCCTCACAATTTTGCTCGACCCCGGAGAATTAGGTTTCTCAGGTTTGTCAAGGTCCGTCTTCTCATCAGCAGCTGTTTCAGGTTTTTGTTTGCTTGATACATCACACCCCCCTTTTTCACTGTTGAAATTTGAATTCCCGCGAGAGTCACTTACCTTTCTCCAGTGTCCTCGACTCTGACCTACTACGAACGGACCGCTGGAGCGTGTCGTCCGACCGGCCCCGGTCAGACCGGGGGTCAGGAAGCAGCATCACGCTGTTATACGGAGGGTTATGCAAACTCTTGTGTCGAACAATACTGGTGGACCTCAATTTGTACAAGATTTTTTCGGAGTCTGTAATATTCGTGTTGACCAAATCTTCACGAGAGTTTTCCTTTGATGATTTTCGCTTCACTAGACCGTTATCATTACGATTACTACTAGGACACCTAACAGCATCAGCAGATTTTCTGTCAGAAGAATCAGCATTAGTTTGAGCAATGGCTTTAGGATGATGACTAGAACTTTGTGTGCTTGTCTGCCTACTGTCACGCTTACATATACTATTCTGAGTACCTCCTTTTTTTATCACACTTGGTTGAGATCTACTATAGATTTGCTGTTCACGCAATCTCTCAGAGTAATGTCCATTGTCTGCTAAATTTTCTGTTGTTTGAGGAGTCCTTCTTTCACTATAAGATATTTTTGGTTCTCTTTCACTGTAAGATATTTTTGGCTCTCTTTCACTGTAAGATATTTTTGGTTCCGAGTGCTCTTTCTTTTTTAGATTAGCTCCCTTTGTTCCCGTGGGTCTCTCTGGTTCCAAATCTTCATGTGTAGAATCGCTACCCTTCACAGAATTTTTATTAGTGAAAGATTTACGGATCCACTCTTCTATCTCCGCAGTGGAACACAAACCCCTCATATCCTGGTCCAGAAAATGACGGGGAATTTCCTTTTGGTTTCCGATAACAATGGCTTTGATCCTCTCCTCCAATGTCACTTCCTGTTGCTCGCCGTCTGCTAATCCGTGTCCCATTTCGAGAGCGAGCTCTTTTGGTATTTTCTTGGTCTGGTGGGATTCCTGACTTTCGGTCCGCGTGACTCTACGACGACGAATTTTACTGTGAGGCTCGAGTGCGTTCGCTGGCTTCTCCTTATTTCTCCTAGACCGAGGCGAAACAGGAGCCGCCATGCACACGACCATGACAGGCAGACGGCATAAAGAGATCAAAACTACTATTCAACACAGCTTGTACAGTTATTTGAAGAAAAAAAAATCTCTTCCTTGAACCTTTACAGTCACACTGCACTTGATAATTTTTAACCACCAAATTCCTTCCGAAATATCGCCCATAAATTATTCAAATTAGTTTCCATATGCAGTATGAATTTTAACATCTTTCCAGGACTTGATCACTGTTCTCTGAAGTGTGACAATATCAAAAATCCAAACCAAAAAGTTCTGGTAAAGTAAAATCCAATTCAGAAAATATATNCTCACTGCTCGCTGAAGTGTGACAATATCAAAAATCCATGCAAACCAAAAGTTCGGGTAAAGTAAAATCCAATTCAGAAAATATATAGAAAATTTCCTCCTTCACAAATTCCAAGCAAGAGAAACACACCACAAGAATGAATATTGCAATTACATTCTTACATTACACGTGGGGTTTTGGTTTTTTTTTAATCCAAAAGATATAAAAATTGGAATCCAACTTTGAAGAGAAATAGAATGCCCTCTAACCAAAAGAGAAAAAAAAAATTTCACACTTGCACAACTTGATCCACTTCTTTTCTTGTGACTGAATTACAAAAGATAAAACCTCTCCCCTTGATATCAATTTAACGTGTCACCGTCCTTAAATTCCACGTTCTGATGTCAACACATCCTCAGCTACCACCACGTTAAAACAGGAGCTCGGTGTTTTGGGGTACGACCAAAATTTTTTCCCGTCGATCGACCTGCACTGTTGAGGGCTATCCTTTAATATTCTGCTAGGGTTCACATTCCTCACTCAGGCGTCATGCGTATGAAATATGACATGGTGTTGAAAGAAAAATTAATGACAAAGTCTCCTCACAGACAGCACAGGTAAAAAAAAAAAAAAAATACTGTATAGAAATTAGGCTGCAAGGTTTTAATGAAATGCATCAAGAACTTTCATCGCAAGCCACTTGAATGTATTCAAATATATTCCTTTATCAACACGCTGAAGACGGATTCACTGTAAAACATTGCGGATGTGATTTTCTTTTTTTCAATTTTGTTAAAACAATCCTGATTGATGAATCTTTTTTTTGGGGAAAAACTGCTAATGTCACATTGTCAGTTTTTCTTTGACTGACTGTTGTTTTATCCAGAAAGTTTCAATACGATCAGGACCTCCAGTGTTAATCATTGTTCCTCTCATTGATTAAATACCTTGCTGTTTGTTAAAACCCTGTTCTATGCATTCCACTCTTGCTCTGCAGATTTGCAATGAAATATTGGGAAGTTGGTTTTTTTTTCTTTTCTATCTTCTATCCTACGAGGGTGACTCATGAGGGTGAAAACTTGTTCTATATCTTCCTTTCTTTAGATATGTGTAAACAGCTCCTTCTTTTTAAATCACTGCCTGCATGTATAGCATACCTTTAATGTGTTTTTAAATCCCCAGATATTAAAACCAGTGCAACACATTTCATCCTACACCCTGATACAAGACTCCCCGAATATCGTCCTTTTTATACGGAGTTTCACCTGCGAACAATAGCATGCATCCGACCTATACGAGACAGAACTGAGGTATAAGTTATTGCTGTTTTTTTTCATTTGAAACAGACTCAATAATCCTCGAAAACACCGACCTCCTTAATTTAAATTTCATCCAGACACACCATGTGGAGAGAGAGATAGAGCGCATGCAACAAATTTCAGAGAGAGAGAGAGAGAGAGAGAGAGAGAGAGATAGAGAGATCAAGGAGCAAATAGTTTGGTAATTTTACAGAGAGAGAGAGAGAGAGAAGAGGCCAAATAGGTATGGGCTAATTTTACAGAGAGAGAGAGAGAGAGAGAGAGATAGAGCAATCGCAGGAGAGAGATCTCTGGAGCAAATAGTATTGGTAATTTGAGAGAGAGAGAGAGAAATCGAGAGCGAAGAGCGAAGAGAGAGAGAGAGAAAGAGGACCATGCAACAAATATTTCAATAATTTCACAACATTTTCTTCCCCATCATAGTGTTTCCCAGTTGCTGCCCTACGTTGACAAACCCTGCATATTTAATGAAATGCCACATCACTACAAACATCCCGGGAATTTTAATTTCAGACAATCACCTGGTCTACCTGAGAACATTTAATTATCCCCACTACCAGGACATACTTCATAAAAATTTCTTGGAAGACCATAAATTCTTTTTATAAACAGAAAGACTACTTCAAATCAGGTTTATATCTGTCCAAGAATGACGAAATTCTGTCCACGAGCTAAAAAATTTTTTTTTTCTCATCTTCTTTTGAATTTCCATGTAAAACACCTACTTGATAAGCCTTATCAACAGAAAATATCTAAGTTGACGCCCATTGCCTTTCCTCCCTATGAAATGAAAACTTTCTACGTAATGCTGTCTTTTAGCATATACATGTCAAAATCAAGGACTCAAAAGTCCACCCTAACTTTACAAATTTTGTCTTTATCCAAAAAAAAAAAAAAAAAAAAAAAAAAAAAAAAGTGTAACAAGGCCGGAGAAATTTTAAAAATTGACACAGCCAAAGATATGTGCCACCCTATCTCTAGTTCTCGCAGTGTAGTAATACAATCCATTTCTCCTTGGTGCTTGCGGTCTCTATTTGCGACTCTCTATTTGCGACGGGTGTTACGTAGTATTTACATATCTATCAAGCCCATGAAACTTTGCATTCTTTCACCTGCCCTCCATACCAGACAAGAGGTTTACAAGGGTGTGTATACCAGTCCAGGTTCCTGCTTGTGATTTACTGTCTTAATATANATTTACAACAGTGTTTACCAGTCCATGTTCCTGCTTGTGATTTACTGTCTTAATATATTCTCACGTGTAAGTCAAACTCGGCTCTCCTCCTTCCTTATATTTCATTTTTCTTTTCCCCCCCAACAGGTAAATCTTATGATATCAACAATCAGCAACTCTTGGTTTGGTTCCGTTCTCAACGCAATAAATCTCCATGTGAAGTGGTGGATCTAACTCTTGGCTTGGTTCTCCACACAAAAATCTCCATAGGAAGTGGTGGATCTAACTCTTCGCTTTGTTCTCCACACAAAAATCTCCATAGGAAGTGGTGGATCTAACTCTTCGCTTTGTTCTCCACACAAAAATCTCCATAGGAAGTGGTGGATCTAACTCTTCGCTTTGTTCTCCACACAAAAATCTCCATAGGAAGTGGTGGATCTAACTCTTCGCTTTGTTCTCCACACAAAAATCTCCATAGGAAGTGGTGGATCTAACTCTTGGCTTGATTCCGTTCTTCATACGGCATATCTCCATGTGGTGGATCTAACTCTTGGCTTGGTTCTCCACACAAAAATCTCCATATGAAGTGGTGGATCTAACTCTGCACTGCTCAATACCGAGGTGTCACGAAGTGAATTTCACAAAATTTATTTCATAAAAACAATGTGTAAAAGCTTTCTCCCATATTTTGTTGCATAATTGCTTTTTGATTCATGGCTCTATTGATTGAAACATACTTAAAAGATCCAGTTTCAAAGATGAATTCCATTCCCCAAAAGCCTGAATCCAAAGGGAGACACCAGGATGTGTTTTAGGGAAAGTACAGCTCATTTTGTCAACAATTTTTAAAATAATTAAAATGAGTCCAAATGATTCATACCAGGCATTTTCTGTTAAAAACAACAATTTTATGCATCTATCTGCATTTATTTCCAATCTAAAATGATTACAATCTTCAAATTATGTCCCTTTAATTTTCGGTTTCGTGGACAAAAATCCAATTTACTATACATGTTGGTTCCTAGTGTAACTTTCAACAAACATGCCATCATTTCCGAGTTGAAAAATATCATATATATTACATATATCTTTTTTTGATTATATTCGAGCAGAATAAGATGATTCAGGGTGAGAATAAATTTCCACAAAAATGAGCTGTACTATTCTTTTAATTACCAGTGCTTTTTGAGAAAAAGTTTGGGGGGTGGAGGGGAGGGGAGGGAACTGACGATAGATAACTCCCATACCCCACATAGAATGTAGAAAAACAATAGTACATTATCAGATCCATAGAAATCAATTTCAACGGAAAAACATACTCTTGGACAAATTTTTCACTTCATGCACTGCCATGCTTCAATACCAACAAACTACAGGCAACACCAGTAACACTGAGATTGACCTTGACCTTGAGAAGTGTGCCTGGCCCACATGATGCCAGTCATGCAGCGATGATAACTCCGAGATACACCGAGGCCTGTGGGAGCTGGGAGACTTAAAAACTCTCTCCTCCCTAATCCACTTTGTCCAGCCTTGTCCATCTATGAAACACACAAGAATATCTCCTTCCCTTTGTACATTAGGCAGGTATCCTAAGCCAGTTCCATAAATCAGACGTCTCTCCTCCATTTTGTTGATGATATCTAGACCTGTTGTTCTGATGTGAGCTTCACTCACCAGTGTGACCAGGCTTTATCAAAGGGGTGAAATGAGTAAACTCTAATTGGGAAACGCTGACAATACCCTTTCATGAGTAGATGTAATAAAGAAAGAAATACACCTCTCTCTCTCTCTCTCTCTCTCTCTCTCTCTCGTCACAGGGGAAAACACCCTGCCTACCTACCACAAAATCATTTTCCACCACTCAGAATACAATAACTAGCAATTTTATTCAGTGTATACACATTTGCACTTGAGCAAGCACTTGAGTAACTTAACAATTCGAATCCATTGATCAGAAATGACATAGAGAGAAATTTTCTTCGCGACATTTAAATAATCTTAGTACTTGCACATGAACAAATCCATATGGATTATTTCCTGCCCACGCAAACTCGTCTGCATTTGATGGGGAATGCCCATGCAGCAAAATCTTTCATCAATAACGTTTCCAGTCAATTAACCCAGAATCCAGTTTCTTCTCCATGTTTACTTGCAATAAATCAAACAAGATTCACTCACCAGTAAAGACAGAACAAAATTAGTCTATCTTCTCTAATTAATGGTTATTACCCTTAACAATCAATAGCGATTCCTCGGATGCTGAAGGTTGTACAAGTTACCTCCCCTTGGACATTTCTAGATAAGCTCATTACACCCTGACCACACACCTCACGAGACAAGAGATTTAAATATTTTGAGGAATCGTTTTATTTGTTTGTTTACATCATAGCTCAGCGGATAATTTGTCAGATCAACGACCCACAAATCCAGCAGAGTCTTTTGTTCATCAACAATTGCAGATTTTCTGCTCTCTTTTTTGGACATAAATCTTCAGATCTTTCATAATTAGCCATTTTGTACTAGCTGCTTTGGGGAACTTTGTTTTATTGTGTAGTCAGCCAACTTAAAGTGTTTCTGACCTCCTGTGACATCAGATTTTGGAAAATTAATCATTTATTTACATTTATGCATGATGGGAACGTAAATGTTGCTGGATTTTTCTCCAACAGTTATTGTAAAAAAAATCGTGTTAACCAAACTATTTCAAAATTCTAAAATATATATGAATGTTTCAAAATATTGAATCTAAGGGCAATAACTCTGTTTTCATAAGAATTCTGTATCAAGTCCATTATGCGATAGATTTCTTTATTTCTGGATTTATTCAACCTTTGATCTTTTGAACTCTTGATATCACTCAAAACTTTATCAAGATCCCTAGAACTTCTAGTTAAAAAGTGTCATTCGTTTATCTATGGTCTACACCAAGTCAATTGATGCTAGTCAAAAAGGTCAAAATCGTCCTGTCCAAATGTGTTCGAATGGACTTCTAACGCCATACTATCAAAATTATCTGCACAGTAATTCAAAACGAATATTTGAAATGGGAGTGAACTCTGGATTTCAGGCACTGCTGTATCATGTGACTTGTATCATGTGACTATATCAATGACAAAATCATGACATATCAAACAACGCCAACACGCCACACTAGGATAATAAAAACTTGCCAAGGGGACATGAAATTATCCAATAAAACATGCTCTGATATTGTAGATATATTACGCCATAATGTACAATTACAACATAGGTTAAATGTATTTCATTTCCAAGCAGGCCAAAACCGGTCAACAACATAAATTTTATCTTCCTACTTCCATCTGATGTTGATTTCTTCTGTCATTATTATATTCATCAGACAACAACAAATCTAGGTCAGCTGGTTGTCACGGTAACTTACCAGGTAGTCATCGTACGCAGGAAGTTCGCTGTTGGTATCAATATGGTTGTCTTTGTCTGGGATGTTGACATCGACGACCTTGATAGGAACTGGCTGAGGATAGGTGTTCGGGATCTTGTGTGAAATGAAGCCGCCATCACTGCAAAATAGAGAGGTCAAAGGTCAAACCAATATTTCAATACATCAACACAGATCACAGCAATATCTTGCCATCACTGACTTCTAAAGAGGGGTGTGTGTGTGTGTGTGTGTGGGGGGGGGGGGGTTAAAATAATTTTTGTTGCTTCTCAGGTTTGAACATATAACACATAAATTTGAGTACTCGATCAGCAAACACTTGATCATGACGTTAAATGAGCTCTTACATCACAACCACAAAGCCTTGGCTGGAAAAATGTTTCAGTGGGATTTGAAAATGAGATGACTCAACATGTGGTTGTTAGCCTGCCACAAATCCAGCCATCAGTGATCAAGCTACCAGCTTACCAAAACTCTCCAGCCACTAGAGATCAAGCTACCAGCTACCAAAACTCCAGCCACTAGAGATCAAGCATACAGCCACTATCAAGCTTACCAGCTACTACAAAACTCCAAGCTAGTCAGCTTTACCAAAACTCCAGGCCACTAGAGATCAGAAGCTACCAGCTTACCAAAACTCGAGTCACCAGAGATCATTAAGCTACCAGCTTACCAAAACTCCAGCGCCACCAAAACATCAAGATACCGGCCTGACAGAGACTATGCCATATATCATACAAAACCATTTTCATCTCTTATTTTTCATGAAACAAAAAAAGAATCTCCTTGTGCAATTTTCATCATTATCTACTGTGGAATCATTAGATTTTGTTGGGGTTTCATTTTTTTTTTCTGTGAGAACCTGTATCCCCCCACTAATTTCAAAGCACATTATTCAAGAAAAAAAAGACCCCACAATTTATACAATAATGAAAATCCACAAAATTACCCCTCGATGAACCTGTAAAATCTCCACTCTCAACAAAACATGGCCCTCATGAATTTATATAATTTTGAAGTATACGCTCCCAATATTGCAAAATCAGTACATGCATGCAGTAAGATCTTAACGGTTTTTAATAAAGACAGAGTTTAAATGATTAATAATAATTGGAAAGTTAATTAATTGTGACAAATTTTTTTTTTTTACAGAGTATAATGATCTCATGATGAATTTAAGCCGCCTTTGAATCATCCTAGTCAATTCATGGTAAATGTCGTCCAATCAATGAATTTGTTAGTCATCACCAACTACTGCAATCAATGCTTTAATACGTACACGAGTAAAAATATGCTTTACATTCAAAAAATTCTGTTACCTTTCTGATTGTGAACTTCCTCGAAAGAGACATTTCATACAACTCATGAAAAGTTTAAACACATCAAAACGTGGATTCTGAAAAGCCATTATGTGTGAGGGGCATCTTTTTAATAAGCCATCCTAAATTATCTGCCAAAAACCTCCATTGTGATATATCAGCCAGACATAATAAATCCATACAAATTCTTTACAAACTATAATTCCATTGCTAGCAACATTAAAACATGTTGATCAGCTATTAATTAATGACTGCGGCCGTATCAACAATATTCGTCACAAGAAATATGAACATGTATTCCCAAATCCATGGTTTTTTTTTTTTTTCTCTCCCCCAAACAATATAAAAGTCAATTTTTCGATGTCCAAGGGATCTTGTTTCTTCGTCACATGCTGATAAAAATCACAGAATTTCCCAGAAATCATGCAAAGATTCTGATTTCTCAATTGTCTGGCATCAATTTCCAGATAATAATAAAAAACACCGTGGAAACACGCATTCCTGTTTTTCTTGCGACTATGAGATACTGCCAATGGATTTCAGTACGCTATCGATATTCCAGCATATCTCCAACACAACAAATTAGTCATGAAACCACAATGGAAAAGGTGCATGGAGCTTTGTATTAAATTCAATTTTCTGTCGGTTACGATCTCCAGCTTCTGCTAAGTGGAATCTCTCCTCATCTCTTTCCATCACATATAGAACCATAACATGACCACAGTTCATTCGTAACACGACCACAGTTCATTCACAAAACAAATTGCGCTTTTTCATCCAAGAAGCACTAACAATAGTTTCAGCTCCGAATGCAAATAATATTTTTACTGAAGTCGGGAGACAACTTATTCATTATTTGTAATTCTAGGCAGCATGTTATTTTCTGCTCGTCTTGCTGTGTGGAGGTCTATATACTGTCCACGTTATTAAGACACCCACAATGCTATTCCCATGCGCAATTGCCTTTTTTAGTCTGTACTACGTATAAGGATATATGCATAGTGCTGTTTGCTTTACTCCGACGTACTTTTTATGATATTTAATGAAAGTAAAATGTTGATATGATGCCCCCATAAGGCAGTAGCTATAGAGTATATAAATTAGATGGTATCCCAAGGAATTAGGTCTTACTAAATTGTCACAAGGAATAGACATGTCAAATATGATTTTCCAAGCTTCATCACTACAACTATCAAAACTTAATTATGGCCATGCAAGGTTTAAAGTTTTTCAAAAGCAGGTCAAACTCCAAAGGTCAAGGTCAAAAACCTTACTACATACATAAAGAAAGTTCTAGTCACAATTAAAATATAAAAACCCTATAAAATTTTATTATTTCTTATGATGGCATGCACTGTCTTTTTCTTAAACAATAATTTAATTTCTTTTCTATTTTTTAAACAACTTTCCCTGAAGCACTGATATGGTATTTCAATTCTTCATAACTTGACATAGCTTTTTCAAGTTTGCCTTTTCAGAATTCTATCCAACTACTGGAAAGTAACTGGGTTTAAATTCACCCAGAGAATATGAAGATGAAAATAAAACGGACGAAATTGTCCCATGGTATTCACACTGCTGTGATGTACGCTTCAGCGCGCTAAAGCAATTCCATTCCACCTTCTTTAGTGTTTACAAACAGCACAACTTCCTGGCGGTAATCTTACAAGAAGGGACATTTAACATGAAATTGCACAAACAGATATCCCTAAATGAGTATTACTTATTGAGAAATTAATTTCAGTTTTGAAAATTAAAGTCCGGGGTATGAATTGCGACGCTTCACGCCTGTATATTTCGTATTTGCTTTGGTGCTTCATAAAAAGTAGGCCGATGTGAAGCGTTGGAATTCATATACCCTCACTTTCATTTACAAAAAAAAAAATTTATTTTAAAATTACATAATTATTCACATTTTTTAATGTCTGTTAGATTTCCAAGCCGTTAAAATAAATGTACTATATTCATCAAGATTCAAACACATTTTGTTTATACTCCTGTAACACATTCATGAGTTAACAATAGGAAATGTAAACACATGTATCTAAAGGTGTCGCTAGCTCCCAGTCATACTGTAGTATAGATTTTTTTTTATCGTGCCAATACCTTGAAATGACAGAGGGGCACCTCAGTTTCTGAGGGCTTCATCTGAAAGTCCTGTAATTTTTACTTCTATTACCGAGTGCTTGGCAAAGGAAAAACTGATTCCCAACTCAGGTATGTGAGATCAAAATCGGGACCTCCCCCATACAAAGAGTGGGGTCTTACAACTTAGTTACCAGAGCAGTATATCTAAACTAATAAAAGCTGTCAATTCAATAAGTTGCCTTGAAATAAAAATGATTGAGGCTCTCAAGAGAAATTTTTTCCGTATGTATGTACACATGTATATAATACTTACATATATAGTACTCAACAAATTATGTATTGTGTGTTTGTGAAAATTATGTCTCACTGAACAATAATATTCGACATGGCAAGATTATATGGATTTTTGCTAGCATAAGTGAATTAACAGAACTGCATGCACAAATTATTCCATATTACACAACATCCTGTTTAGTCCATGCAGGTATTCGCACGCACATATACAAAATTTTTGCATAGAAATTGCAATTATGATTAATCCTGTTTAAATACTGGTTCAAGAATTCTTTTAGGTGAATCAACTTAAAATCCATTAATGGAAGAGGAAAGACCTGTCAGCAATATAGAAAACCACGAGATGAGAATTAATTAACACCTCATCAGGAACGTATAACGAGGAAATGTTAAAAGTTCTCCATATCAATACTCCTGTATTCTTATAATTGGTATGATATGTGACTCATTAGAAAAGTCCTTGCCCATCCTTATAAATCAATACTGAATGACTGAGAGAATGTACGAATTAAAAAAAAAAAAACCAACTGGAAAGTGTGTACACATTACGGAATGACTGAGAAACTCTGATGTAGTGAATTTCTGTGCACCTTCTATAAAAATTCACTATTAGCGTAATTCGTTGTATGTTTGTGGTGATCGAATTTGTAATTCACTTATAATGAATTTGTTATAAAAATTACATATATGCTTGTATATATTCCAATACATTAACAGTGTGGTACGTGGTACAATATCAGGGCAGCTATTGTAAATGAGTGCATGCATGGACACAGGATTTTAAAAATCCCAAATTTAATTGCATTTCTGTAGTGTTGCTTAATGCGTTAGAACAGTATTTATATGATAGGGAGGACGATATGAAGATAAATTTTTACCCAAGGAAAATCCATATTCGCCGAGGGCAATGAAAACTAGAGAAACTTCAATTTGTTGTTTAATATAACAACGAAAATAATGAAGGTACGTATGTAGCATTCAGTTGGTTATTTGATTTATGCCCCCATAAGAATTTTCTACTCATATTAAGACATCAGTTGAAAAATAAATTTAGACCTAAGTATGCTTAGCGCTCAGGCCTCCATAGCAGTGAGGGTTAGCACTCTTTAGCTTGCCAACGCCTGCCGTGACATATAGGACCTCCATTTTTATGGATGTATCGGGGAGACCTACGATTCTCACTTCTAAATGCCGAGCGTCTGGGGTAAGGAGCAATCGCCTTCTTTTCTTACGTCTTAGGTTTGACACAGCCTTGACACGAATGTGGCTTGAACTTGCGACCTCCTGGTGGTGAAGTGAACCACCTAACCAATGAGCTACCACAATGGATATATAGCCATTTGGTAACATACTGAACTTGTAAAGCAAAATGGCATCATTTTATCTCCCCCTATACTCCCCCCTACATAGAAAGGATGGCATTAGCTCCTGTTTTCGTAAGTCTGCCAAATCTATTTATCATGGTCGGTTAACCTTTAAGGAGCCGTATTTACATGCCAATATAAAAAATCAATGAGAAGTGAAAACTCTGTTGCAGGAAATTAGAGATTCTGAGAAACCGACATTGATCCTGTTAAGTCCGCTGCTTAGGGGAAATCTACTGTCACTGGGAGAAACCTAATCAAAAGGAAATGAATTCAACAAACTTGCTCGAGCACTTTTCCTTCATAAATACTTTCGTTTCTGTCTCTGGCAAAAAGATGAGTAAAACGAATTTATTTATCGTGAAATATCAGAGATACGGAATTTAAAAAAACAAAAACCTCCTACATCCTTTTTCAATCTGTTGCTAGAAAACATGGTTGAATTCTTAGTTTGTACTTTCTCATCTTAAGGAAATACATGTAGGCACTCCTCAGAAATTCTATAAAGGCAAGTTTTAATGTCTAAATTCCCAGCTGTACAAAAATAAGTCAAATTTAACTACCCGGTAAAAGCAAACATTCAGTTAAATCAATCAGATGAGTGTATGAATCTTAAAACAGTTAATAGCAAGTGAATTGCCAATTAATTAATATCAACTAACTTTTGTTAGATTCTTTGGCCATCGATAATTTAATTTACATCACCATGCTTTCTAAAGTAACACTTCACTGTAGCTATCATTAATGAAAATTCAGGGCCACTGCAAGGTCTTCATCATCCCTCATCCTTAATTGTTAGGGTCCAGAATATTTTTATATGCCTATATAACTGGTTGCTTCTTTGATCCCCCGGGAATCCTAATGGAAATGAAAGGTTTCACAAACAGACACATATATGGCTTGGACATCAAACCTAACATGTGATTGCTCTTTCGCCAAAGCTCGGCATTCAGAAGTGAGAATCAGAGTCTCTCGGATATGATCCTAAAACAAAGGTCCCGTATTGCAGAAGGCATGGTACATTACAGAATTAATTATTACTGTGGATCAATCATTGTTTGTGGGAGACCAATTTCGTGGATTTCCTGGGTCACCCTTACCCCATGAATTTACATCCCCACGAACTGTTTTATTTTCTTTTTCATCTTTAAAATACAGTTTCGCATTATTTATCAATTACCAACGAAATTAGGTTCCCACGAACCAGCAAAAATTTGGTTACCCACGAACATTGGCCCCCACGAATTAAAATGATTCCACAGTAACCCTCACTGGTAAAGCCCCGAGCACTAGGCATAGGTCTATAGACTTGTGGTACGTAATCTCAATATGAGTGAAAAATAATAACCCACCAATCACATTGATTGACAACAATCTAATGTCTTGTAGTAGTTCTCTCTTTCATAGAGATGGCTTTCTGCTTAAGAGCAATCATTTTAACCCCTACTTAAATTTCACAGTTGAATTCTAACCAATACATTTATCTTTTTTCTCTTTTCTTTTTTTCTTCCTTCTTTTTATACAAAGGATGAACCAAACAATTGAAAATTAGCTTCATTCATAGAAAAAAACAACCCACCAACAACAAAATCAAATTATATTGTTTAATGTGCATTTGGGTTCCATCAGACGATTTAACCATACAACTTCCGTAACACAGCTAAATAGTGTGTAAAAAGGAACAATGCCTCTCGTCTGGAACTGAATCAATGCTGTACCAATCATGATGATTAAAATGGCATTGTTCCCAAAGAGAATACCAGGTAATCAAATTCCCTTTCAATATGAAATTTTCATATTTCATGGATTATCATATTACCTAAAGAGAGATAACTCCCTCTATCTTATGAATTGTTCTATGTTCATTCATTGAACAACAATCGACCAATCAACTCTTTGGTTCTAAACCCATTTTAAATATTGAATAACTTTTGTTATTGTTCTGGAACTTCTCAATGTGCTAGTAAGTATACATATTTAAACAGTCACGATATTGCATTGATCATTACATCCATTTTACTCTGTTTTAATGCAGAACCAACAGAGA
>CAJDSM010038897.1:4517-15609 GCA_903981925.1 Ostrea lurida
CACTTTCTAGAATATGTTAGTGAGCAATCATCTCTGGATATAGAACTCTATTCATATAGCTGTTAGTCAGATGGTTAAAAGTAAAGGAAAGAAGGGTATAGGCACGATGACGTGGAACTCAGCAATGTCATCTTGTTATAAGTAAAGGGTTTTTTACTGCGAATATTTCGATTTAATAAGGGTGATAATTCCAAATTAGATTCCCTCGGATATTTTTCGAATATTGAAAGTATTTCAAATAACAGAAAAGGCGTTGATTTGCCACAGGAGGATACGGGTGAGTGGTACAATTGATCACATATAGTAACATACAGCATATGTACCAAAGGGACCGAGTGTTAATGTTGCTTTCTAAATCCTATGTTCATGACATATAGTAGACATAAATTTTGCGTATATACTCACTAAAAAATGAGGACTGATGGAGATAGCGTAGCTGGTCGGATTTGATGTAGTCTGTTGGTATACGATTTTCTTACGGGAGGTTGAGGTTACCGCTGTCATCTCATTTAATAAGAGATATCGAGATCGAAGCTCGTGTGACAGCAGGACATGTTGCTTTCTCATACGTAGCAAAATTAGGGCACGATGTGAGAAAATACAGTATGGTTGCATGTATCGAAGTTTGATTTGTTCTTACCAGATACATTACAAATAATGAGAAAGTGTCGGGCTTTTCTATTACGCTGGCATACCATTTCCCCATATATTTATTGACGAACAAGTGAACATATTTGTTAAGTGTACTCTTATTCATTTTATAATTGAGAAGTTACTATACTATCTATTTATATCAACAATACATGTGATGTGAGTAATTTACAATGTATTGGAATGAAGGATTGGATTCTTAAGAATTTTAGTGCATGAGTTAAGACTATACCCTTTCTTTTCACTCTAAAAACCCAACCTGCTTTATTTACACAACAAGTGCGTCTTTCTAATTATCACGTTTTTCTACCCTCAGCATAATTTCCATGCGTTTTACTCACATCTAAACCTCTTGCAACTTCTCTCTTGAAATATACGAGAATCTGTGTAAGAACGATTTGTCAACATTGCCCATCGTATGGTTTTGCATCTAGATTTCTCGAAATTACATCAGTTCTCAAGAAAATTACTACAACTTTTTTTAACGTTTTAACGCAAATAGTTCTTTAACTAAACGTTTAAAAATTAAACTAAATAAGTACCAATTATAAGGCTCCGTTTTCCTAAGGAAGTAGCCTTCTTGTTTTATGATTTATATTTCTATTTCTTTTTGCTCTATTAAGTTTTTAATTCAACATATTTTTTGTCTTACGGATTTTGGATATCCAAGCATTTTCTCGAAAAACCGGACTGGGCCTCGGATTGGCTCTGGACAACTTATTCAGGCGGAACGTGTATTGTCTATAAATACTAAATAACAGTCTACGCTCTGATATACGATTTTTTTTTATTTTTTGATGGATGCGTCATCTTCCGCGATGCTCGAGATATTCTCAACTTTTGCTCAATTTTTTTAGACGGAGTCTCTGATTTGTCTCATCCAGCTATTTCTCTTCAGAAAAACTTGATGTCACAGATACGAAGCTGTAATTTCAAGTCAGCAATCACCTGTAAGCTAACCAATCCACGTCCGGATTAGTATACTGTACATACATAGCATCATGTAGCTACATAGCAGATGCAATCAAGATACCTAACATAAGCAGAGCGTAGGCAATTTGTAAATCAACGAGGTTGATTGTTACGTCTTCATCTGTTAACATTTTTCATTCGATCTGGACATCAAGCAAGAGTCGTCCGTGAAGCGCGATTCATGTGAAGAGTATCCGAAAAATGAGCCAAAAAAATTGTTCGATTTTCTCACACGTTTTAATTCATAAGCTCTTCTCGTAAAATTTTGATGAAGACAATGTAGAAACAAAAAGTATGTATAATGCTTTCACTCTATCTAAGGGTCTATCGATTTCATTATTCAGAAAAACTGCCCACAGGCCTCATGGTTCAACCTGGATGAGATCGGGATCTTATCTGTATGTCGTCTTTATTCAATCAACCTTTTATCTGGGTACAATTAACGTCTCTGTAACAGAGATGTAGAACCAAATAAGACCTTGTTTCAAGTTACTTCGTGATTTTATCTACCGATCTCAACGATTAGATATCGAGTCGGGCCTCACTGGGCTCCTGCGACGAGTCGATTTTCTGCCGAAGCATCATTTAAACTCCTTTAAGTGAGTGCCCACTATATCTCGTGGCTCTCAAAGAACATGTGTAAGAACAAACAACTTGTTCAGTTCTACATATCAAGCATCTTTCGAATCGCGATATCAAGAAAGGTCACCTGTGAGCTTCATGGCAGCCTTGGAGAGTCAATTTTTGTGTTATATTGGTATCCTGGCAAGTGGGCAATCGTCTGTGTCTTTCTTTTCAATAACTCTTTCTGTAGGCTAAATCTTTTTAAAGATACTGGTAGAACGCAAAACGTTTGTGTTCAGGTTATATCGTGATTTTATTGTACGATATGCAAAGATTTAGACCGCGGGCTCATGGTAGCCTGAAAGAGAGTCCTTTGTGGTCTGTCGACGAATCGCCAATATAACGTCTATTACTTGTGGAAACATATAATTAGATTGTGGAAGCGCGATGGATAGACACAAAACCGTTCGACAGTTATCACAACTACAAGGACACATAAGAAAGCGCCCTGTGGAGCTTCAGACTGCAGCTCATCGGAGACACCAACTTGTATTTTTGGCTCGCCTGGCGGATAAACCTGAAGTGTCTGAACATAAGCAACCTTAGGGACAATTTTTTCTAACGAGACCGTGGAAGACCGCAACGTCACCATCAGCTGGAAGTGACCTATTATTACGATACTCAAACGAATTAGCTCACCCCTGCGCGGGTCCCGCATATGGTCTAGCCTGAAGAGCTGATAGTGTTTTTTACTGACAATTCACAACGTAAACTCTGCTGGTAAATTATTTGTAAGTACATCTTGTAGATCAAAGACCGTTGTTCGAGGTTGATCACGAGACTGATTAAAATTGAGAAAAGACCCGTGTGGAGGCACTCTGATGGCTTAATCGAAACGGGACATAAGACCACCATACTCTCGTGGTTCCGCAATCGAGATCGATCTGGGTTAGTGTTGAATTTCTAGACCTCGAGCGATACGAGACTATTTTCTCAAAACGGGCTGGGCTACAATTTGCCTCAAAGACCGCATGCCTCAAAAGGCAAAAAGTACCTAATTAATGCACACCTTTGAGATACCAATCGCACCTCATCGGTAGTAACATTTTCATCGAGCTGGACTCAATAAGGCGGCCATACGAAGCCGCGCCTGGGCCGAAAAATGGGAAAAACTAGACGTATGTTGTTTTTGCGCGCGCTTGTTGAGGTTTCAGTAACTGCTTTACTCGTTAATATTTTTGTTATAAGATCATGTTTAAAGAACGAAAATATGTGATGTTCATTTATCAAGGAGGTGCTTCGAGTGGATATTCAAGTTAGAGAATTGCCCACAGTGCTCTCTCTCAGTAGCCTCAACTGGAGAGTTTGATGGCTATTCACAAACTTTCTTCCTGGGTAAGGAACATTGAATATGGCAAAGAATGAATGAACAAAAGTTGATTCGCAGTCTTATCGGTTGATTTTTTGTTACGAGTAAGTCAAAATTAGACCGCGGCCCTATGGGCTAGGCACTGGTTAGAGATTTCCAGCCTCGATACACTCATTATATCTCGTATCGTCCCCTTAATACTCTTTGTAGAAAAAGTACATGTCAGAGATCACAAAACTTGTTTCTGTTTTGGATCAGAGATACATATTTCGTTTGATACTTAGGAAAGGCCCTGTGACGTTTCGGATTGGACTAGCCTGGATTAATCATTTATTTTTTATTGGCGTCGCCTGGCAATGGAATGTTTGTGTCTTTGAATAACTTTATCCTGGTAATATTTTGTTAAGATATGGTAGTATAAACAAAAAACGTTTGTTCAGTTTATCGTGATATTATTGTACAGATTATCAAGATATTAGACCGGCGGGACCTCGATGTGCTGGGCCTGGGAAAGGTGATCTAGTTTTTCGCATCGTAACGACATCAATAAGCTTCTGTTTAGTGGCGTCACATTATTATTATGTAAAGACAGTCGTAGATCTACACCAAAGGACTTGGTCCGAGTCAAGCTGCTGTATCAGGCTGATACAGAGGAGAAGCCATGCCCTTTGTGGCCTCTCATTGCGCTTAGCCCTGAAGAGAGAGAATCGCCATTTGTATTTTGTGGCTCGCCTGAGAAGATTATCTCGTATTTTGTGGGTGGTCCTACACCTGCTTGTCGGACTATTCCAATGCTCGATTCTTTAGATATTTGAGCAGATCGCATTGTAGAACAATAACTCTAATCAGTTATCCGTGATCTCATTGTACGATATTCAAGATTAGACCTGCGGCCTTCAGTGGGCTAGCCTTGAAGAGTTCGATTTTTTTATCGACATTCAAGGAACTTACTTAGACTGGTAAATATTTTGTATATAAGCACTCATGTAGAACAAAATACTTGTTCATTATCAAGTATATTATCCGATTTAAAATCTGAAAAAAGCCCTGTGGGCCTCATGCTAAGGTTCTCAGAGTTGAACGGAATTGACCTGCTTCGTTAGCCTCTCTGGCCGACGAGATATCTCGAATCTAATAGATTGGATTGTTATCTCTAAATAGTATACAAACCACAAAAGGCCGACACAGTGTACAGGTTGAATGTCAAACGGTAATGCGAAACCCCTCACACACACCCCGGTAGTTCTGCTGTACCATCCTTCTTTCTCCAACTAGTTCTTACCACACTCCACAATCCTCTTTACCCACGCGCTGAGCGCTACTAACAGAAGACTGCTCTCAGGACACGAGAATAGACCAACAACTATGTACTCAGAGAATGTCGCATACTTAACACCTTTAACGTCATTTTAAGACCACGATACACTAAATAGTGCGTTACTTTTATTGTGAATATATAGATATATTTTACGTACTTTCTTTTAAAGGGGCTAAGGACACGTTCTGAAGACTAATAACAGGCTGACTCTCAAATAACTCGAGAGTTCCAAGGCTCCAAGACAAAAACTTCGAGAACACGAGTGGGCGGACCATAGTCGCTAAGGAGAGCTGAAACCAGCTGCGGCTAAAGAAATCCCCCGACAAATGGAATTGTCCGACCCATTATGGTTCAGGAATTTTACCGTAACCGGAATGTTTATTACAACGACAACCTGATCCGCCCAAGGATGTTCAGCTCATAAGGTCTAAAGTAATGACATCAAGATAACTGTTTTGTTAGTCGTGCACTAATAAAATATAAAATAAATACAAGATAGAGTGCACGCTTCATATATAGATGTTTAAATATTGATTATCTAACCGGCTCTCAGTGATTGAAAGACTCAAAAAAACCGGATAACAAACATATGTATCTATCGCATTAGAACCTCATTCCACATAAGAATATTGTAATCAGTCTTCGGTCGTCAAAACATTCATAACTCATACATTCATGCACTTGGTCCTCGGTGCTACGTAACCGATATCATGGGTTGTAGTAGACTTGTTCTATGTTCAAAGAATAGACATCGTGGTGTTACTCATTTGGGGTAAGTGCATTTGCTCAAAATAGACATATATGGACATTGTAAAAGCGAGATTGCAGACTCAAGAGTGATATAGCATGAATACAATGTATTGACCACTCAACAACTTATCAAAATCTGTTACCTAGTGTGCCTACCACATTAAATATTATTCAGCCTCCAAGCACTGCTCCTTACTGGCTGCCAAACGATTCAGCCTTTTAACTGATACTACGTTTAATTTTTTCAAACTTTATCGCCCACGGCATCCCCATCAGGAGAACGTTTACACAGTGATAAGTCCATGGATTAGCGAGAAAAATATTTAGACACTTTGTTTTGATAGATTTTGTATATACCCTACGACCATTCGAGACGTTCGTGATAGTGAACAACACCAATGAAACAATTAGGCGTATTACGGGACCCTCATATATTCATTTTCGAAGCGCCATCTCGAGAGAACTTCGATGAGATCCGACAAACGTCGCACTCGTTAGTTCGAGAAAGTAAAATCTTGCTTAGCTAAGGTATTCAGAGGTATAAAATAATAGATTGGAACCTCAGGACACTTTCACTTATCGAAGAGATCGAGAAACTTCGACGTAGAATCCGAAGTTCCGAGTTATCACGAGAGTTCACCTGTTACTGTTCGAATATTACTTCAAGGCATTTCCAATTTTTAAGCATCAATTGTGTTATACCACAACTGCTTTTCCACTTGGTGTTATTATGTGTGAGCAATGAATCGGAGTCAAAAATTTGAACAGTTCTTATTTTGTTCACGTTAACAAAGTGAATATCGTTATACAGTGCTTACAATCTCTTCACGTATGTAAAACAAGCGGCTCGAGTTCTTGTTTTTAGTGATCCATAAAATAGATTGTTTCACAGGAACAATACCATGTTTTAAAACAAATCGATGATGTGACGAATCGCCACTCAGTTAACTCTTGTCTTGAAATTTTGTGGCTTCTAGATATTGATGAACACTGTAAAAATCAAAATGTAATATGAACAAAATCTGCTTATTACGGAACGTGCCACAATCGCTACTTACTACTAGCCATAACTCTCTCATTAGTGCACCAAGAATATTATACTCTCATAATAACAAAAGAGCCTACAAGCTTTAGATATACTACATAGTGATGAATTGTATCGTGCTATAGTCTCACTCGTAGTAGATCAACGAATGACGTTCAACACTGTGAGGGAGCTGACTCCGATTAGAAGGAATACGCGGCGATAGGAGTAGACATGTTGTAAACATAAAAAATGGGAAATCTAGAATTTTAAACATAATGATTATAGCTCATAAACGTGTCCACTGCCGCTTTTAATTAAGTGCACTAATGTGGATTGCACAGTTCACAGATTCTAAACTTGGTTGTTCATGCAGTGTTATAGGCGTCGACGATTCGTGATTTCAAAGTTAAAGGTGTTATACTGGAGCAGGCAACGTACCTACGTAACTCACTCTTATGACATGGCTTAGTACAGATGTCACACGCAATGTGCTTTTACTAGTGCCGGGTTTCATTTCAAATGTTAAAGAGCTTCCTCCGACAATTGTCACAAAATTTTTTCCTTCGTTTTGAGAATTACTATAAGGGATTTATTAGTTTTGCTCAAATATATTGATATTATGTCTATGCAAGCAACTAAGACCTAGAACTTATGTGTGATTAAGAAAAAACATAATGTAAATTCTGTTGTAATTGTAACTAATTCATCAGCTGATTAGAAGGACAAGTAATTATCTCGGTTCTCTGGACTATACAAATTTACGCTATAGCTCTTATAAGAAAAGCGTGTATTAATATACATCGGATAGGACCCTTATTTCTGCCACTAGTCGATTCACGGCGCAGGGTATAAATACCCCGTGATACGATCTAGTTTGTGGATAATCGGAGTTTTTTGTTATTTTTACTCAACTAAATACGAAAAAATTTAAAATCTATTGTTTTGGATATATAAAAAGACGGGACATAAAGACCCACGGAATAAATTTTGATAACTCTGTGAAATGACAGTCGCTACATCACTAATTTGGTCATAACAGCTAAAGACAGAGTCTGTTTTTACTTATAACTTCAGAGACAATGACAGCTGGATGTAACCAACAAACAATAAGATCAAATGAATCCTAACAGATATTTCCTAACTGATGCGTTTATTCATAATTTGTAATCACAAAGTTGTCGGTTTAGTGTGCCGAGAATCCCAGTGGGGGAAGATCATTATGTTTACAATGTACAATACACTGTCGGATATACATATCTTTGCTTCTACCTTCCTCCTGGGAAATAAGGGATCTTAAGATCTCGATCAAAAAAATGTGACTTTTGGCTAATTGTAAAATGGCTAGTAACCGGAGCATGATTGAATGCTGAAATTAAGAGAATGAGGTGAGAAGAGAGGGTAATTTTTTTTTTTTTTAGACTTGATGACGTGCTCGTGCGCAGAGGCTTTACCACCCGAAGCTGCCGCGATCAGCGTTGCACATGAGCTGTTAGCGCCATGTGCTTTGGTCTCTCATTATATACGTTTTGTTGATAGTAAAGCCTGCTGCGTCTGTTTTAAAATCGATCCCCAACATCAAATTCTCATAAACCCACGCCATCGATATACGACGAAGTTGGGGGCATCCCTGCTGTCAGTTGAGTAGTATTCGTTTTGCATTTTATATAAAGATTTATTTGCATCCATCATTGTTATAGCTACCGTTTTACTAATATGAGCACAGAACGTGTTCCGATGAAGTTCATAGTTTCACAGATTTTGTATTTTTGAGAAAATTGAAATATACGTTTTCATTGAGCCCATTTGATCTTGCTTATTTCAGAGTAATATACCAACTGGTGCCACCTCCCGTGCCCTAAAGATGTATTAATACTAGTCTAAAGATAGCATGAAATTATAGAGAAAACTGAGTGTTTCTAGAGTATCGATTGTAATTAATCCTTGTTTTCTCATCGTTTCCCAATATCCC
The DNA here is from genome assembly GCA_903981925.1 of Ostrea lurida. Classification (NCBI taxonomy): domain Eukaryota; kingdom Metazoa; phylum Mollusca; class Bivalvia; order Ostreida; family Ostreidae; genus Ostrea; species Ostrea lurida. The sequence goes on from CAJDSM010038897.1 coordinate 13,138, forward strand.
CTAACGAAACAACGTTAATTTTAATCTTACTCTCTCAGTAGCATAAGTCTTCCAAAATAACGAGTAAATATACTTATTTATTTTTTTATTGTATATATTTGCGGAATTGGGCAATGGACATCGCTCAATTTTACTGAATCACAACATAGTCAACAACTCCTCATCCGATGGAATGCTCGTGCATCTAGCGGAGACATACGAGTGCCTAGGCTTGCTGTCACAGCACATGGTCGCAAGCTACAATCACCTGCCATTCATCGATCTCTTGTCCCATCAGACGCGTGTCTATTGTCGGTGTTCGCTCGGTTAACCTTCTCTGAACGACTTGACCAGTGCAGAAATCTAAGTCGCACAACTACGATCTAGGCATTAACGGAACTGGTAAGTGCTTCTCGCTCCTCTTTGGACAATCTATTTTCTTTCAATACTTCTTTTTACCCTTCATGATTAAGTGTGGTTTTTCCTCACACATCATAATATCTGCGCTGTACTTTTCCCATTTCACTCTTTGACAAGTCTTACAATAGCGTATAAGTCCACATTTTCTCACGTTTTTTCAAGACTCCTTTTCGCTCACAACATTCCCGACCTTAGTATGGAGGGATGTCATTATTTACTATAACAATACCAGTTTTTAGAAGGAATGCTATAATAATAACCGCCAAAGTGTTGCCGTTCCATATTTAAAATCATATCTATAAATGTTTCAAGAGGTACTTGTTGGTATTTTTTATAAGAGACTCCTCTCACAGAACGCTAAAATAATGAACTAAAATAGTGGGTCACTTGTTGACAAACCACTTAACTTCCCAACCCACGTTTAAATACAAATACTATTTTCAGCTCCTCATTACAACAAAGGGTAAGGTTTCTTCCCCCACTTTATTAGTTCGCGTCTCCGGAGTCATATGAGAATTCAATAGCGACATGGTCCGTTCAGTAGCTCGAGTCTGCGAACATCCATGTCTAATCTGTGTAAGCGCAATTGGAAATATCAATGTAGATCTGGTACTTAGCCTTTATACTGCTCCATTTTGTATCTAGGAATGTTATCGAAGAGGGGTTTCAGGTAGGAGTCTGTCGGCTGGGGAGGGGGCGAAGTCTAATAAATCTATAAGCGGGCAACAACCGAGCGGCACCTGTACTTCGGTACAGGATGTGAAGCATAAAAACAAACGTATGCTAAATACGCCTAACCAGTCTGGTGCACTCCCCGCAGTATGAAACAATACTCAATGGGCGATGAGGCGGAAAAGGTGATTTCAGTAAGATGTGATTACAATGACGTGAAAGGGACTATTCATCTGGAAAAACAAGGAGGCCGTTTTAACCATGGCAGGCATTAAGGCTCATGGTATTTCGAGCTATTGCTACCCTGATATGTGTATGTAGATGTTAAGTCCACTTATAGCCAATTGCTTTTTTCACATTTAGATCTGTTGTAAAGGCACGAACATATAAAATCAATAGGAATCTGAATCTGTGTTGGTTTAGATGGAACTGTATACTGTTGATGCAGAGGGTTATAGCTTATTAGACATGAGGTAGACTGAAGACAATTGCGTATCTAGTTGTAATATGGTAAGTTCATTTTCAATCAACGTTAATCCTTTCAGAGTTAGCTAGATGCGTTATGTATTCAGCGACGGATCGCAGATGCAGAGAATGTGTCAATTCCAACTTAAATAGTTTTATTACATAGCAACTGTTCAATCGGAATAACGGAAAAATTTAGGTTAGACAATTATTTTTTCACATTTTTTGAAGACAGCTTAACATTCTCTGCTGTTCATCTGGATCCTCGTTATAGATAGAGTGTCCTAGTCAATAACTCTTGGAGTCTAACTTTGGCAAACCCACACAATGGCTTAGTTTTCTTAGTATAATTATAACATATGTATTGATACAGTACATTTTACTGGTCCTTTCCGTTTTCACACTGAAGATTTCAAACCCGCCTCGTCATGAATTATACTCTTGAATGATTAGCAAAATAATTCCTTAATACTCCTTAAAATAAAATTTGTTAGATAAATACTTAGACTTTTAAATTAATGATTATTTATATTATACTTCCTCATGTCTTCCATGCATCTCATCGCTTTCAATCGCATGTGGATTCTTAAAAACTCTACAGAGCTTTTGGATAACCTAAAATCACGAGAATGTTCTAAAATTGACTGCATCAAAACGTATGATTTCTCCACACTTTATACAACGATTCCTCACGACAAATGAAAATAGAGGCATTTTCAGATTATAGATAATTGCTTTTTAAACAAAAACGGCACCCGAAAATAAGAATTTCTAGTCGTTGGGAAACAAGACGCATATTTTATTAGAAAACACTCTGATTGCCCACACAAGTACTCTGAAGTAGATATTTTAGCATGCTTGAGTTTCTTATAAATAATATTTATGTAGTCTTTGGAGATCATGAATTCCAACTATCCGTTGGTATTCCTATGGGCA
>CAJDSM010038901.1:0-13061 GCA_903981925.1 Ostrea lurida
GGGGGGTGTCTTAATTTGTGAGATCTGAAAATTCCTGGGGCACTTATTGGGATAGGGCCCACTCAATAGTTTGAATGTGGTGATATTTTTCAAGTACATGTTAAATGTTTAAACAATATTGATTATAAGTATAATTCAATATTACAAATAATTACATTGTGAGCTTTTTCAAATTTTGATAACTTACACTGTATCGTGTGTCTGTGCCTCTGTGTTGGAGAGGTTGCTTCTGTTTCAGATTAAGTTCTCCATAAACATCAAGACTTGCTCCAGCTTTTGGTGATTCATAGTTAACATATGCCAAGGACTCCATTCCAAATGAGGAAAATCTCTGTAAAATGCAACAAATAAGCTTGTGGTAAAGTGCTCGATATGTAAAGAAATGTTCACTGCAGAATTTCTTTTGAGGACACCAATTTGTTTTTGTACTTACATGAAGGGTATATTCAAAAAAGAGAAGAAGTTTCACACCAACTACTTTTTCTGGGTCAAGAAAAGGCATTTCTAGTTTAAACTCTAGTCCATCTGCTTTTCCATCACCATTTTCATCTGGCTCTCTTGACTAAAATATTCAACAATGATTTCTTTTAAAGTAATTCTTCACACTCACATAGCTTTGCACTCATAAAAATCCACCTGAATTCTATGGAGCGCCAAATTAACATAAACTCAAATAATGAGAATCTTTCATTATTTAAAATATCATTAATTCAATTTGCTCTCTTCAATTGAATTAATGCGCGCATTAAATGAATTAATTGCTCTCATTAATTGAATTAATGCGCGCTAATTTAATTTAATTTTAAAGGGAGAGCAAAATTGAATATATTGCGTGCACTAATTAATGATATCATTAATTCAATTTGTGAAGAGGCAATAATTCATTATAGCGCTCTTTCAATTCAGGAAGAATTAAAGATATCAATCAATTGAATTAATGAGCGCCAATAATTCAGAATTAAAGATATCATTAATTATTTAAAGAGATTTAATGAAATTATTCGCGCATTATAATGAATTAAAGATATCTTTAATAATTAAAGATATCTTCAATTAATTGAGTTTTATGTTAATTTGGCGCCTCCAAGACCATTCATCTTTTATATACAAAATATGTGAAAAATATCTTATAGACTGCTGACCACTAATCTATTTTATATTATTTGTCTAATTCACTTTCATTAAGAACTGACACAAATTATTTCTTGATTTACATTATTTGAATTTTCCCAATACAAAAAACCATTGATCACATTTGATACCTGAATAAGTGGAATTCTAATGTTCTGTTGCTGCAGCTGGTTGTATCTTTGATATGTACTGTATGTGATGAATCTACCCTCCTGTTCCAGTTCAAATACTACAAGGAATTGCTTCTTGAATTGAACAGTGGGAACTTCTCTATAGAATTCTTCTTTCTTCCAAAATCCTTTAGAAAATGAATACAGTGTAGTTCAAGTATATAAGAATAAAACTGTATTTTTGTTGGGAGACATCTGACTCTACATTTTAGTAGATTTACATAATTATGCTGAGTCTGGTTGATAGGCCTACATATCCATAACACAAGAAGTTAATTTGATTAAGACTAAGTTGAGTGGGTTGAATTAAAGGGGCATGGACACGTTTCAAGGTAAAAGTGTTTAGATTTTAGATTTTCATTTTTAATGTTTACAATGCTCACTTAGGGTATTTCTAATGATCAGTAAAAATTTGAACATCATTTGTTGAGTTATAAGTGAGATACAGCATTTACAATTCTTTGCTATGTAAACAAGCCTCGATCCATGTTTTTGTTTACCTATATTGAATATGCTAGTATACGTTCCATTTAAAGCAGATTTTTTCAGATTACAAGTTCATTCTGAACACAATTAAATAGTTTCTATTGTTTCTCACATCTAATTTTGTTTTGAAGATGGTATTTTCTGTGAAGCATTCTTTATGTAAATGTAAACAAGGCTCGAGCCTTGTTTACATTGTAAAGAATTGTAAGTGCTCTATCTCACTTGAAACTCAACAAATGAAATGACGTCCAAATTTTTGCTGACCATTAGAAATACCATAAGTGAGCATTGTAAACATTAGAAATGAAAATCTAAAACCTAAACATTTTAGCTCAAAACGTGTCCATGCCCCTTTAATTTGGGCCTAACAGGAAGGGACAAAATGCAATATAGAAGAGACGATTCAAACCTGGGTCCTCTGAATTCTCTAGTTAGGTGCTCTAAAAACTTATCTGTCTGGCCAATACCACAACACAAACAACAACTCTGACATAGACACGTAGTACATATGAACATACTGAGCATCTAGTTTAACAAGCTGCTTTAATCCAAGCAAGCTCTCCAAAGGCATGTAAATAAATGAAATTCAAATGCTCATTGAACATGAATACTGTATTCTGTTTATCAAGTATGTATGTGTTGGAAATTAACACTAAAATCATTTTCAGCGATACCTGAAATACCATTTGTAATTATGTACGTTTAAAAAAAGGATGCACAGAATGTACAATAATTCAAACTCCTTTTTAAAATATTGATGTTGTATTTCATATACATGTCAGACTAGATAAAGCATTTCAATACTTCACAATGTATCAAAATCTCAGATACTCGGTACGATATCTACCGACATCATGTTCATGCACGTCCAATTCAATGCATAAAAATGCGTTAATCTTAATTTCTTAAAGTTTTTTCTCACCATAACTTCTGTAGACAACAAAGAGAGGAGGTATAAATACAAGAAATAAAATACAAAATGTCAAAAGTGTCGCCTTTGTGCATATATGAGTTTTGTAACGCCTGAGTTCAGGATGAGCAAATACTTCGTATACCGCCATTTTTAAACAAAGCAGTAGCGCAGCAAATTAATTGTTAACTGATTCAGAAAACCATTCGTATTCGTTGAAGTATGATATATTTGGTTTATTCTTTTTGTCATATGAACACATTATGTTTGATAGAGGTTTGTTATATTAATGAATTTTAGTATGTTTGGAATATAAAGTATTGAAAATTAGAATTCACGAATAGATAAGGTACAAATTCATGAATATCGAACGCTCACGGATCTTACGTAATATTTACAATCTAGCGGGAGAAACGAGAAATTTTAAAAAATTGCACGACTGTGAACATTGTGAAAGTATCGAAAACCTTGCAAGACACACAATGGAGGAAGATACACCGAGGACAGTTATTCAAGACTTAATGAATGCGGCCGACACAAACGAAACAGATCGTCCTGTAAGAAAACGTAAACGTTTGACGAGAACACCAGATGCAGACATGAACGTCAGACTGAGTCGATCAGTCCCTTCCACAGAAATTAGTCTTTACCAACAGGATGACGCTAGCCCACAGTATATTGTGTTTTTACTACTATGACATTAGATTTGTTGAACATTTGTTAATTAAATATGTTGACGGTGCGAGCTTAGACCCTACAACATCTTGCAAATAAAATTAACCTCTTCTTTTAACGCGGAAAAAATGCGGGAAAAAAAGTGCCTAAAAATGTACAAAAATACTCAGTGTCTTATTAATGCAGTATGATTTTTATTTAAGTCAATTTATGCACTACGAAGTGTTTTTATGCCCACGGAATCTTCGATTCGGGGGAATATAGTTTTTGGTCTGTCTGTTTGTCCACAAAAAACTTTTAACATTGGCCATAACTTTTGAATGGCAAGTGATGGGACTTTCATTTTACTCATGTGTGATCCTTATGATAAGCCCTTTCTACCGGTGCCAAAATTTTTGACCTTGCTGACCTTGACCTTGAAGTTATGACCTACTTTTCAAAAACTTTTAATATCGGCCATAACTTTTGAATGGCAAGTGATGGGACTTCAATATTACACGTGTGTTCCTTATGACAAGCCCTTTCTGCTGGTACCAAAATATTTGACCTCTTGACCTTGTAAGTTTGACCTATTTTCAAAACTTTAAACATTGGCCATAACTTTTGAATGGCAAGTGATGGGACTTTCATATTTCACCTCTGTGTCTCTTATGACAAGCCCTTTCTACTGGTACTAACATTTTTTACCTTGAAGTTTGACCTACTTTTCAAAAACTTAAACACTGGCCATAACTTTTGAATGGTAAGTGAATGATAGATTTTTCATATTTCACATGCCAGGGTCCTAGTTATCTGAACAAATTTTGAAAGCCCTTTACTTAAAATTCTGTTGTGCCAAATTTGGGTTGAATTTGGCAAGTGTTCAATGAAAGCCTAGTAATATCCATTTCTCTTGACATGGTTGACAACTCTTTTGGAAAGAGTGTAACTCTTCATTTAACAAACTTGAATTCCCGTATGCAAGGGAATAACTTGAGTCAAGTTTGAATTAATGATTAAATTGATTGATGGTTTTTGAGAGGAGACCAAGATTTTTTAAAATATATTATCCAATTTTTCCTTTGAAGAGGTGTGACCTTCATCTTACAAAAATTGCTTCTCCTTCACTCAAGAGATACATTGTGTTTCCTTTAAGATGATACTAGCCACATATTCTAAAGAGAACTTTACATCAAATTTTATGTCATAATGTCCATCCCACAAGGATTGCTTTTGGTCAAATTTTTGTAGAAATTGACCGATAGTTTTGTGAGAGGAAGTTTAAAAACTATGGAACGAGATGTGTCGGCTGCGCACAAATGCCCCCGCCCTACAGGTGAAGTCTAATGAAGGAATTCGTAAGGTTGGAAATTTTGAAAGTTTTCAATATGCAGAACTTCTGCGACTCAGAGATGGGTAATCGTAATTTGTAATCGTAATCAGCTGTAATTGATTACATTTTTTCAAGTAACGCTCGTACATTTAAATCTGTTAATTGTGTATTTTTTAGATTAACAATGTATTTAATTGTATCGAATTACTTAATTTACCCTGTAATCATTCGTGATTACATTTAGATTACTTTTTGATTACTTGCATTAATTTTATATATTTTTTCATAACACTTTATGAGGCAACAACTTTTCCTCCAAAATTTTTTTTATATTAGTATTTATTAATTATTTCCTGATATTTAAATACATTAAAATCAGATTTTTTATTTACTTTGTATTATTATTTATTTTTTTTTCTTTCATTGTGATGAAAAAAAGCCATTATTTAAAGGTGGGATGGAAACATATCATTTGTGAAAAATTAAAGTAAGAATTACTGAGTTTCATTCTTTTCCTCTTTTGTTTAGTCCCAAAACAAAGAAACCCCAGATGTCCTATTGTTTATAAACAATGATAGGCACAATTCATGAACAAAAAATGATCACTCACACCAGAGAATGCCTTTTATCAACACTTGAGCATATTTTTTTAAAAACAATGTTCTTTGTTGAACATTCTATAGTTGATTGCTTCTGAGGGACCACATCCGGAAGTGTGAATGATATCTAGCAAATTTAAACATTCATATATATACTCAACTCAACATTTCTGAATTGTTTGCCAAAAAATTACCAAGTCGTTCCTCGGTTTTCTCTCACTTTCAACATCCATCTGATGCTACCGGAAATGTTAATGCTTTTTATAATACTACCAAACATTGAGAGAACTTATGAACATAAAGTGTACCCCGAAAGTTTCGTCCTCAGGTAGGACATTAGATACAAAATTTTAAATGTTCGGGGAATTGTCAACTCATTACATATACATGTAAAGTTTACATTGTAGTTGAGTTTTTTTGATTCAATAATATTGATAAATAATGTTTTAAGTTTTGTTTTTTATTATAGCACCCTTGCAGTAGTAAAAAAAAAAAAAAAAAAAAAGCTTTGCTCAGCAAAAGTATATTAAGAAAAAGTAATCATGTAATTGTAATTGATTACTTTTCAAAAAGTAATTGTAATTGTAATCAATTACATTTTCAAAATGGTGTAATCTTTAATTGTAATTTGGAATCATAAATTTCAATTGTAATCTGTTAATTATAAAGCAATTACATTGAATGTAATTGACCCCATGTCTGTGTTGCGTATCCCATATATCAAATCTGAGTTGAAGTTGTGCAAACCGTTGCAGAGATAATGACGGAAACGGAAAATATTTTGATTTTTTTTCTTAAGTTAGAAGGGGCTAACTCTGTCAAAAACTCATCGAACCTATGACCAACTTCGAACTTTGACATAGCTCCGCCGTGTGATCGGCAATTGCAAATTTTTCTGTATGAACATAATTCCCCCCATATATGACCAAAGTTTTAGTTGAATGTGGCGCAACCATTGCAGAGATAGAATGAACGGAAACGAAAACTTCTCTGATTTTTTTCTAAGTTCAAGAGGGCTAACTTGTCAAAAATCATCGGACCATGACCCAACTTTGAACTTTGACCTGCATATTCCTGTGCGTGCATAACCAAATTGGAGTTGATTGTGTGCAACCATTGCAGAGATAATGAATGAACGCAATGATGACGAAGGACGGAATGCGGAACAGGGTAACGACTATATTACCCCGGCCATTTTATGGCGGGGCATTAAAATTAACACCTACAAACGATACCAAACGAAGTTTCCAAAAAGAAAGTCACTTGAATGCTCAGCCATACCTTAAAAACATGGTCATAACTTCAATATTTATTGTAGAATGTCCAGAGATATGATGAACTTATTTCATAAAAAAAAAACTCTTGAGGCATTGCCCTTGGGAAACACATGTTTCTTGGGTGAATAGATTTTATCTCCCTCATGATCATGCAATAAACTAAAATATTTTTTTTTTGGAAGTAGCATCACAGTAAGATGGCAATCAGAAGCTTTACGTTACATAAATTATTGCTCACCATTTCTCCTCTGTATACGTCTTTAAAAATGTTGCCAAATCAATAGTCTCAGCGTAAACACTGTAGTATCAATTAAAATGGACCTGAATAAAATTTTTCCCTCTTTATTTTTATAGTATATGGTAATTAGAAGTCTATATGATTTTGATTGTTTGATTATGCATAGATATATACATGTACCATATTAATCCTTTTGAGTGATTTTAAAGGAAGGGGAGGGCATCTTCGAGCCAAAGGTATACATGGTTAGAGAAAAAATGTATTGTCACCCATGCTAGAGGAGGATGAGGGAAGGGGAGGAGCAGTCATTTGTTAACATTTTTGGGTTAAATATTTCCATTGAAATTATGACTTTTAAAAAAAATGTTTGCAATTAAATATATTTTAAATGAGCGTTATTTGTTTCCATTCGTTCTTTGTTCTTTATAGGAGCAAAGCTCGCGTCGCACGAGCTCACCTATGCATTAGGACATCACGTGAATTAATTGCGACTATTGACCCCCAATGTGTCTGCAAAATGTTGCCTTCACTGCGGTACCACATCCTGACCAACTTCCGTAATAATGAATAAGGTGTTTGGATAGTACCACAATGTTTTTAAATCTATACAAGCTTTTTCATACTTCTTTTGTTTTTCTATTGTTAAGAATTGCTTGCTTTGAAGGAAACAAAACATTGCAGCTTAATATGACCTCACCAACGCAACTGTTCACGTCGACTGTGTCAATTACTCTTCCTGCGTTAAATGACTGAGAGGCGAGAATTATTACAGTCCGCCGGTACTAAACTCACGGGACCCTACTTATCATGGTCAGAATGTATTCAGACTGCGGATTTTATGTGTACTAGAGTGTATTGACAGATGTTTTTAAGGGCTTTGCTCACGCCAACGGTGGCACCGTCAACATATTTTTAATAAATTATATGATCCAGTACATCTTATTCATTTGTTTTCAAATTTGGTCAAATCAACATGGTATACACAACCATTGATAATTGTAGCTATGTCAGTATAAGTATGCAGTCTAGAAAACTTTATGTCTGCTTTTAATACAATGTTATTTTGTATGCTGCTTCTTCATGGTATTAGTGGTATTTGGCAAACAATTTCAACATAGATTGCAAGTTACCACAATAAAGTGGTTAGATCTTATTCTAAATCTAGGTCCTGAACCAGTGATTTTCTTGTGAAATTTTAGACTCTTTAGGTATGTTAGAGTTGATGACAGTGCCACTCAATTAGATTGAACCATGTTTTTATATATTTCAGTTGGAATGCACCCAAATACCTTTTGTGAAAATTTTATACTAACAAAATATACTAGAGGTGCTACAATAATAATTATGTCATACAAGATTCAAGGCAAGAATCTCAGTTTTTATTATAATGCCATTATAAAATTGGAATACTTATTGCCTGTAAGAGACAAAACAAGTTGTCTGCCAAAACCAAAGTTAAAAAAAGGTCTATATATCGTTTAGTATGCTGCTCAGCAAGGCCAAGGGAAGTTTCATATGCCATATCGGTTTTGTGTGCTTATTTTTATCAATTAAATCCTAGTCTTACGTTTTAAAATTATATGCTTGAAAACAGTCATTTTTTCAATGCATTAATGCAACATTTCATAAAACCTGCCAAAATTCCAATGCTCAGTCTCGTAACGGTATTATTTATTTTTATCTTAATATTATATTACTTTAATTATTTTATTTTGTTAGTAAGACCCCATTGGAAATAAGCTTGATTCAGCTTTTATGGGTTAGTCCATTAAGTTATTAAATTCATTATATGTCTATCAACTTAACCATTACTTAATTATTATTATTGCATAGTGCCAGTAGATTATGTCAAGTTTCATTTGTCATTTTTAAAAATTTAATTTTAAGTTTTATGATCATGACATTCTGTGTATTATTTACCTGAATAAAATGAAGAAGAAAGGTACAGTTGATTACTGTATTATTAACAAGGCGGGGGGGGGGGGAGGTTGTCTTAATTTGTGAGAGCTGAAAATCCTGGGGCACTTATTGGGATTAGGGCCCACCAATAGTTGGAGATGTGGGATTTTTCATACATTGTTAAATGTTTAAACCAATTATTTGATTATAAGTATAATTCAAATTGTACAATAATACATTGTGAGCTTTTCAAATTTTGATACTTACCTTATCGTGTGTAACCTGGCCTCTGTGTTGGAGAGGTGCCTGTTTCAGATTAAGTTCTCCATTAAACATCAAGACTTGCTCCAGCTTTTGGTGATTCATAGTTTTAACATAATGCCAAGACTCCATTCCAAAATGCAGGAAAATCTCTTGTAAAACATGGCAACAAATAAGGCTTGTGGTAAAGTGCTCGAATGTAAAGAAATGTTCACTTGCAGAATTTCTTTTTGAGAGACACCAATTTGTTTTTGTACTTCATGAAGGGTATATTCAAAAAAAGAAGAAGAAGTTTCACACAACTACTTTTCTGGGTCAAGAAAAAGGCATTTCTAGTCTTAAACTCTAGTCCATCTGCTTTCCATCACCCATTTTTTATCTGGCTCTCTTGACTAAAATATTCAACATTGATTTCTTTTAAAGTAATTCTTCACAGCTCACATAGCTTTGCACTCATCAAAACTCCACCTGAATTCTATGGAGCCGCCAAATTACATAAACTCAAATAATGAGAATCTTTCATTATTTTTAAAATATTCATTAATTCAATATTGCTTCTCTTCAATTGAATTAATGCGCGCATTAAATGAATTAATTCTCTTCATTAATTGAATTACATGCGCGCATTAATTTAATTAATTTATAAAAAGGGGAGTAGCAAAATTGAATAATTGCGTGCACTAATTAATATATCATTAATTCAATTTGATGAAGAGGCAATAATTTCAATTTATTAAGCGCTCTTTCCAATTCAGGAAGAATTAAAGAGATATCAATCAATTGAAATTAATGAGCGCAAAAATTCAAAAATAATTCAGAATTAAAGATATTCATTAATTATTTAAAGAGATCTTTAAGTGGAAATTATCCGCAATTATAATTGAATTAAAGATATCTTTAATAATAAAGATATCTTCAATAATTGAGTATGTTAATTTGGCGCCTCCAAGACCATTCATCTTTTATATACAAAAAGTGAAAATATCTTTTTTAGTACTGCTGCCACTTTAATCTATTTTATATTATTTGTTAATTGCACTTTCATTAAGAACTGACACAATTATTTCTTGACTTACATTATTTGAATTTTCCCATACAAAAACCATTGATCACATTTGGGATACCTGAATAAGTTGGAATTCTAATGTTCTGTTGCTGCAGCTGTTTAGATCTTTGATATGTACTGTTATGTGATGGATCTACCCTCCTGTTTCCATTCAAACTACAAGGCGAATTGCTTTTGAAAACAGTGGGAACTTCTCTATAGAAATTGCTACTTACTCTCTGCCAAATCCTTTTAAAAATGAATACAGTGTGTTACAGTTATATAAGAATAAAACTGATATTTTGTTGGGAACATCTGACTCTGACATTTAGTGATTGATTTACATAATTATGCTGAGTCTGGTTGATTAGCCTACATATCCATAACACAATGAAGTAATTTGATTAAGACTAAGTTGAGTGGGTTGAATTAAAGGGGCATGGACACGTTTCAAGGTAAAAGTGGTTTAGATTTTAGATTATTTTTAAATGTTACAATGCTTCACTTAGGTATTTCTAATGATCAGTAAAAATTTAACATCATTTTGTTGAGTTATAAGTGAGATTACAGCATTTACAATTCTTGCTACTTAAAACAAGCCTCGATCCATGTTTTATGTTTACCTATAGTTGAATATGCATAGTATACGTTCCCATGTAAAGCAGATTTTTCAGATTACAAGATTCATTCTGAACACATTAAATAAGTTTCTATTGTTTCTCACATCTAATTTTGTTTTGGAATGGGTATTTTCTTGAAGCATTCTTTATGTAAATGTAAACAAGCTCGAGCTTGTTTACATTGGAAGAATTGGTAAGTCATCGATCACTTGGAAACTCAACAAATGAAATGACGTCCAAATGTTGCTTGACCATTAGAAATACCATAAGTGAGGCATTGTTAAACAATTTAGAATGAAAAATCTAAACCTTACAACAATTTAGCTCCAAAACGTGTCCATGCCCCTTAATTTGGGCCTAACAGGAAGGAGACAAAATGCAATATAAGAGACGATTCAAAACGCTGGGTCCTCTGAATTCTCTAGTTAGGTGCTCTAAAAACTTATCTGTCTGCGCCAATACCACAACACAAAACAACAACTCTGACATAGACACGTGTACTATGAAACATACTGAGCATCTAGTTTAACAAGCTGCTTTAATCCAAGCAAGCTCTCCAAAGGCATGTAAATAAATGAAATTCAGAATGCTACATTGACATGAATACGGTTATCTGTTATCAAAGTATGTGTATAGCGATGGAAATTAACACTAAAATCATTTTCACCATACCTGAAATACCATTGTATATATGTACGTTAAAAAAAGGATGCACGGAAGTACAATAATTCAAACTTCCTTTTTATGTTGATTGTTGTATTTCATCGTACATGTCAGGACTAGTAAGCATTCAATACATTCACAACTGTTATCAAAATCTCAGCATACTCGGTACAGATATCTACCGACATCGATGTTACTATGCACGTCCAAATATCAATGCATAAAAATGCGTAATTCTTAATATTCTTAAAGTTTTTTCCTTCACCATAACTTCTGTTAGACAACAAAGAGAGAGGTATAAATACAAGAAATAAATACAAAATGTCAAAAGTTCGCCTTTGTGCAATATGAGTTTTGTAACCCTGAGTTCAGGATGTGAGCAAATACTTCGTATACCGCCATTTTTAAACAAAGCAGTAGCGCAGCAATTAATTGTTAACTGATATCAGAAACACATTCGTATTCGTTGAAGTATGATATATTTGGTTTATTCTTTTTTGGCATATGAACACATTATGTTGATAGAGGTTTGTTATATTAATGAATTTTAGTATGTTTGAATATAAAGTATTGAAAATTAGAATTCACGAATAGATAAGGTACAAAATTCATGAATATCGAACGCTCACGGATCTTACGTAATATTTTAAATCTAGCGGCCGGAGAAACGAGAAATTTTAAAAAATTGCACGACTGTGAACATTGTGAAAGTATCGAAAACCTTGCAGACACACAATGGAGAAGATACACCGAGGACAGTTATTCAAGACTTAATGAATGCGGCCGACACACAACGAAACAGATCGTCCTGTAAGGAAAACGTAAACGTTTGACGAGAACACCAGATGCAGACATGAACGTCAGACTGAGTCGATCAGTCCCTTCCACAGAAATAGTCTTACCAACAGGATGACGCTAGCCCACAGTATATTGGTTTTTACTACTATGACATTAGATTTGTTGAACATTTGTTAATTAATATGTTGACGGTGCGAGCTTTAGACCCTACAACATCTTGCAAATAAAATTAACCTCTTCTTAACGCGGAAAAAAATGCGGAAAAAAAGTGCCTAAAATGTACAAAAATACTTCAGTGTCTTATTAATGCAGTATGATTTTTATTTAAGTCAATTTATGCACTACGAAGTGTTTTTTGCCCACGGAATCTTCGATCGGGGGGAATATAGTTTTTGTCTTTGTTGTTGTCCACAAAAAACTTTTAACATTGGCCATAACTTTTGAATGGCAAGTGATGGACTTTCATATTACACATGTGTGATCCTTATTGATAAGCCCTTTCTACCGGTGCCAAAATTTTGACCTCCTGACCTTGACCTTGAAGTTTGACCTACTTTTCAAAAACTTTAATATCGGCCATAACTTTTGAATGGCAAGTGATGGGACTCCATATTACACGTGTTCCTTATGACAAGCCCTTTTCTGCTGGTACCAAAATATTTGACCTCTTGACCTTGTAAGTTTGACCTACTTTTCAAAACTTAACATTGGCCATAACTTTTGAATGGCAAGTGATGGGACTTTCATATTTCACCTCTGTGTCTCTTATGACAAGCCCTTTCTACTGGTACTTAAATTTTTTACCTTGAAGTCTGGACCTACTTTTCAAAAAACTTAACACTGGCCATAACTTTTGAATGGTAAGTGAATGATAGATTTTTCATATTTCACATGCATAATCCATTTGGCAAGCCCCTTTCACTGGCATGTCGAATCCGCGGGGCATGTCAGTGTTCACAATTCAGCATCTTGGTTTG
>CAJDSM010038901.1:13086-25514 GCA_903981925.1 Ostrea lurida
GTTTGTTTGATATAGGTATTGTTTTAAGAGTTTGTATAAGAAATATACAGCAATAGTTTAATTAAAGATGTTAAATCTGTCTGCTATACTTCCTTAGCCCCTCCAACAGCATTGACACTAAAGGCTGTAATTTTTTAATAACTTGACAACAAACATAGTTAAATCAAGCTTCTTTAAACTTGATTTTTAACTCATGTGCAACGAAGGTGTTCACCTGATCTTGGCCAAGCCAATGTGTGTTCCTTATGATAAGACAGTACAGTTTATATGAAAAAATTTTAAGATCCTGACCTTGAAATTTGACCTATTTTTCAAAAACTTTATCATTGGCCATAACTTTTGAATGGCAAGTGATGGGACTTTCATATTTCACAAGCCCTTTCCACTGATATGTGGAATCTGGGAGCATTAGTGTTTCACAAACACATCTTGTTTAAGCAAAATTTTCTGAGGAAGGATCTGCAAAACAATGATTGTAAATCTAATCTAAAACAAATGCAATTCACCATGATTTATGATGGAACCAGTTTATTATACTTGAGTAGACAATCACATTTAAACCTTATTTTTATTTACAGTTACAGTATGATGGAAAGAAGCACTCCAGTGAGAAAAACTTCCACTCGAAACAAAAGAGAGTCTTTGGTTGATACTGTTCGTCGGAAGAGATTTAAGTTTAGACGTTCAGGTAACATATAAAATTAGCTTTGTACACGTTGCATTAATTGATGTAACCATTGTCAATATGTAATCCAAAAGATAATAGAGGAAGGGAAAATTTGCATTGATTATGTGTAATGACTAAATCTGGGTTCTCTGTATTACACTAATTTGTGCCCAGTGCATGGTAAAATCAATGGTTCAAAATTCCTCAAGCCCGGCGTCCGGGACTAACTAATTCCAGATTCGGACTTGGCATTTAGATTCGCCAAAAGTCCAGGGACTTGGCATTATTATTTTTTTATTATAATTTTTTAAATAAAAGTGAAATAAAGATCGTAAAATTATGGGTGCAATGAATTTCCACAGTAGGGCTGTGTAGAGATCAGATTTTTTTTTCAATACAAGATATACGACATTGGATCTATTTCACTCTGACATGAAAATTTTCCACTGAAAAGATTAACATGAATAGCAATTTACAATAGTATTTTTTTATGGGCACAAATGCTGCTCCTTTATATATATTCTCAAGAAGCTAAATTTATTTAAAAGCTTTGTCATGAGAAGAAAAAAACTTTGCTGTGGCCTTCAACGCGGCATTTAGATACATATGTAATATTGACGGCATTAGTCTTCCACCTCTTCTTCATATTGGATGTACTTATTGAACATGGATGTTAACAGCAAAGTGAAAACTCAGCTTTATGACAAATATGATGGCTTCAGATCCTCCATTGTCAACTTCCCTTATCTATAGCAATTTTCCATTATCGCCTTCATATGGTAATGGTATATATACCTCTCTACTGATTTGAAACGCAAGAGAATGTTCTGTGTATTATCAGTTTTGTAAATGAAGCAGTCTGCTGACGAACAAGTTACTGGGGTTTCAACAGTACTGTTTATAGTCAGCATTTCGCACATTCTGTGGTGACTGGTCTTTATGATGGTCAGGCTACTGACATTATTTGTTACAGGGGTTCAATAGTCTCATTTAAAGTTAGCCTTTTTGTAAATTCTATGGTTGTTATAACAACTTAATTTATGACTGAGTACAACCTTTCATTAAGTTATGCTGTCTGGTATATTCCACATCAGTTGTTAGACCTCACTAATTTTGACTATGATTAATGTGTTTACTTATCAAGATATAGGGCTCCCAGCATGATCAGTCCACAGGGGATTCCAGTGCAGTATATGATACAATAACATGACGTATCACTATACCCTGACACATCATCAAACTCGAGCAGTATTTGATTTAAAAAGTCATTAAAATATTTGAATAATCTGTTGCAGAATTATTCCAGGCTGAGACAGAGTCTTCTGTAAATGGTGAGCAGGAGATCTCGCTGAACGGTAGTGAGGGGACAGGGGAACCCAGAAGAAAATCTCTAAGACTAGCAAATTTGTCTGTGAATCAAGAATTGTCTTCAACAACTACTGATTCTCATTTGCTTTCAAAAATGAATTCAAAGAGACAAAGACCACAGTATCATTTTTCTGTGGAAAAAGATTCAACCAAGTCATCAAGTTTAAGACAAACTGGTAGCTTGCGCTTGTCACCAAGGAAACAAATGACACCGACTGTAAGGAGATCTTCACCCAGAATACAACCGACATCAGTCCAAGAGCAGCAGGATTTATCTGATGTAGAATTTGGTACTGTGAAATCCACACCAAGAGGGAGACCAAGGCTTGATTCAGTCAAAGTTAATTCTGTCTCTAAAATGGGGGATCAGAATCGGTCTCCTGATGAAAGGCAAAGTGCTGGTCATGTCAGTAAGTTCCTTTTTACTGAGTAGATTATATACTTCAATAAAACTCCTCAATACTGGTTAGAGTGTCAGACTTTAGAAAATGGTTGTTTTACTAAAAATGAATGAACACTGATGTGAGGATGTCCCTTTCCCAAAGCTTATACTGTTCACTGTTATGGCATATGATTTTCCATTGACTTTTAAGAAAACTGAATTAGTTCTGATGCATGCATTTAAAAGTGGTCAATTTTGAGCTAGGGGAGATCAATATTGAGGAGTTTCACTATATATTTTATTCATTATTCAGTTGAACCTCATTATGTAGAATTCCATGGGACAGAGAAAAAACTTTAATATATCCATGAATTTGAGATGTCGAGGGTAAAAATACATAGAAAATAGACGGCTGGGATTTCCAAAATACTTACAGTCATGGTATTCAAGATACCAAAGTTCAACTGTACATGTACAATGCATGTTTTTCAGGAGAAGAGAAACATTCTAGGTTGGCTGCAAAAATTGTGCCTACATCACCAAACACTTCCATGCCGATGCAGACTCCTGATAAAAGCAACAATCAGAATTTTCAATACAGTACTCCGAACAGGAGTCTGAGTTCTGTGGATTTCAATAGGGTCAAACACTCGACAAGCAAAATGTCCGCACAGTCTAGTAAGGGAACTCCATTCAGATAGACAGGACTCCAGTACAAACAAAAAGTACACTCGACAGTCTGTTAGTAGGGACTCCATTCAAAGATAAACAGGGACTCCCGTACAACAAAAAAGTACCTCACAGTCTAGTAAGGGAACTCCATCAAGATAAACAGGACTCCAGTACAACAAAAAGTACCTCACAGTCTAGTAAGGGAATCCAATCAACGATAAACAGGACTCCAGTACAACAAAAAAGTTAGCATTACTTCATCTCAGTTGGAAGATGCTGCCAACAGGACACCACCACCATCCGTACAAAACCCTAGAAACAGCATCAACAGAACTCCAATGCAACAAAGAAGTAGCATTGCTACATCTCGGATGGAAAATGTTGCCAACAGGACACGATTGTCACCACCATCATCTTTACAAAACCAAAGAAACAGCATCAACAGAACTCTAATACAACAAAGAAGTAGCATTGCTACATCTCGGAGGGAAAGTGTTGCCAACAGGACACCACCATTGTCTGTGCAAAACCTTAGAAACAGCATAAGCCCTATACTGGGCATTGCCAATAAAGAGGCGGCCATGACCCCTGTGTTTGAACATACATCACTGGGACCCAGGCACTCCAGTCCTTTGTCTAGGACTCATCATATCTCAATGAGCAGGGACGAAAATTTACCAGGTACTGGTTAAAGACTATTTTATTTCTGCTTATACTGTATGTACTGTGTTGTTTTTTATGCCCCCGGAATCTTCGATTCGGGGGCATATAGTTTTGGTCTGTCTGTTTGTCCGAAAACTTTAACATTGGCCATGCCATAACTTTTTGAATGGCAAGTGATGGGACTTTCATATTTCTAATGTGTGTTCCTTATGACATGCCCTTTCTTATTGGTACAAAATGTTGACCTCTTGACCTTGAAGTTTGACTACTTTTCAAAAACTTTAACATGGCCATAACTTTTGAATGGCAAGTGATGGGACTTTATATTACACATGTGTGTTTCTTATGAAACGCCTTTCTACTGGTACAAAAAATTTTGACCTTACCTTGACCTTGATGTTGACTACTTTTCAAAAATTTACATTGGCCATAACTTTTGAATGGCAAGTGATGGGCTTTCATATTTCACATGTGTGTCCTTATGGCAAGCCCTTCTTCTGGTATCAACATTTTTGACCTCCTGATTGAGCTTGAAGTTTTGACCTACTTTTCAAAAACTTAAACATTGGCCATAACTTTTGAATGGTAAGTGATAGATTTTCATTATTTCACATTTGAGCTGAAACGAATGTTCGAATATTCGCGAATGAATAGTAAATAGCGAATATCGAATGGATATTTAGTATTCGAATATTTGGTCACGTGTCTAATACCTGTATTGAAATGCTGTGAAACAGAAGTCAGTACAGGACTAGACGTTTACAAAACAAATAAAAAATTTCCCGTAACCAACTATAACGAGGTGTAACACGCCACCATCTTATTTCTTATTTACCAGCCACATCACTTGCAATTTTGGCGAAAGTCCTCTATAATATAGAATTAACCCCCTACTGTCTAGCAGCAACTTAATCTGTTAGGTTCTTTCGCATCGTCATGGTGAACTGGAATAAAGGAGGGGGTGCAGTAGTGCCTTTGTTTCTCTCTCTCCGTTTTTTTTTTTCTGCTAGCCGATTTTAAGTTGATTTTTAGTATATACATGGCTATCAGGTCAGAGCAGATTACGAAAGCTTTGCTTTGTAATATGCTTACTTGTTCGTGCTCAATTATTTTCAATTTTCTTTTAATTGAACATTTGCTTGAAATAATTTATTATTTATTAACACAATTGATTTCATAACTATGTCGATATTTCATTTACTGAAACATACAAATCCTGGTGATAGTTATAATGACAATATTTTATGAGGAATAAGCAATTAAGCATGTACTACATTTATATGACGTTGACGAATATTCGAATACGAATAGAATAGTAGTCCCGAATATTCGAATATTGATTTTTGTTATTCGTTTCAGCTCTATTTCACATGCATAATCCTTTTGGCAAGCCCCTTTCACTGGCATGTGGAATCCGGGGGCATCAGTGTTTCACAAACACATCTTGTTTATTAAATGCATAATCTGTACAAAAATTCAGTTTTTGAAATGGCATTTGAAAGAGAAATTTTGATTTACTTTAATATTTCATTACAGATGTTTCCATGATTAAAAGAAGTGAAAAAACATATTTTGAAGATGTAAGCATATTTTTAATTCATATTTCTTAGTTTATGTCCTTTTATTAGGTTGGGTGAAAAAATAAATTCCGCTATATAATATCACTATTATAGTGGGTTTCCACTATATTTTCAACCAAAGATAGCCTACCACAATGACCGGTTGCTATGATAAGTACCCAAATTAACTAACCTTAAGGGCTCATGCTTTTTACAAAGCACTAGCTCAGATCCATAATTTACTGGCCCCAGAGGCAGACCATTGGGCCATCAATTATTTTGTGGTCTGGTCCAGGGCCTTGTGTTTGAAGGAAAAAAACCCTGACATTACATGTATTATAAAGAGTTCCAATACCACACACAGGATTTGGACAGAACTGAATTGTTTCGTTTGAGAACCCCCCACCTAGGACCTGCCCGGCCACACATACCTACACCATCAGATACCCCAGCGCCTCCCACCCTCAACCATCGTACCACCATCACACATCCTGAGAAGCAGAAACCAGTTATCAAGTAAGTGTTTGTTTGTATGCTCTCATTAAATTACACATTTAAGAAACCAGTGATGTAGTACATATTCCTAGTGATTAGTTTGTTTCAAATGTGTTGATTTTTTTTTTTTTCCTTGTCAACTTGGGTAAATCTAAATGGTTGACTAATTATTTGTGGTTCATTTGAAATTATCACATCAGAACTTTTTGAAACCACAATAGTTTAGAACTCAGCAAAATGGTTCATTCTCTTCTGTCATCTGGAGCCCTTGTGGCATTGGATATATTTCTATTAGTGCATCACATGATAACTCCTCAACATTTCAGTGGATAACGTTGTCTGTTCTACAAGTGATAGTGCCTGGTTACTTGATAATGTCCGGGCACTATTATGTTGCGTGCCGGGATTGTGAACTTTTGCTTTACAGAGTTATCTTTCATTGATAAAAACCACTTGTACCAACCAGAGGGCTTGGCTTTGTTTCCCAGCGATACGTTGAAATTTGAAATTGGCAGCTCAATTCAAGCAGGCGGAGAGAAAATCTCAGAGAGAAGGATGCATTGCTAACTATGACGGTTGTGAAACATAGTGCAGTAGGCTATGACGTCATAGTTAGCATCACATTCTCGGAGTTCAGGCAGGATTTGTATCATTAAAGAAAAAGAAAAATGTTAGAAATAAACTATGAAATGGACTTTTAAAAATCTTTCAAAGGTTGGTCGGTTATATATATCTCGAGCGGTTGGTCGGTTATATATATCTCGAGCACCTTTCACTCAAGGATGTCGACGCGGTGAAGAGCTGCAAAAGTTAGGTCTAGGCCATTGTCAGCAGAATTACATCGTGTTACATGTGTATCGTGTTACATGCAACTACTGTGATGCAAGACTTGAGTCTCATCATCAAAAGGGGGAAAAAAATAGATAAAAAAGAAATAGATGAATAAAGATTTAAAAAACACAAAACAATAATGATAAATGGAGATGCAGTGAAAGTGGTGGAGGGTAGGCCTACATGGACTTGAAGAAGTGCCCAGTGTTTGGAATCTGATTTTTAATCAATAAATAGAAAACAAAATCTTAATACATATAAGTAAATTAATTTAATTATGTATCTAGAGAAACTTTAAAAGAGATAGATTGTTTGTTTGCTTTTTCTCCCCTTTTCCTATTAAATAAAAATTCAGATACCTGTGGTCCGACAGGGTATTTATTTAATATTTGTCGATTCCTGACTAAAAGTTTAAACCCCACACGACAGAGGATTCGATATAAAATTTTAAAGACCTGAATGTGATGCACTAAACCCATTAATGACTGTTTAGGAGGGTATTATGCTCTCATAGTGTTGCTTTGAAAAGCAATAGTGCCCAAGCGATAGCGAGTGAACTATTGCTTTTCAAAGCAACACTATGAGAGCATAGTACCCACCTAAACAGTCATTAATGGGTAAGCAGTAACATGTCCTTGCATGTTCAAAATGTACTAAGAAAAGGTGTTTGTATATGGGTAGCAAAGTTGTTGATGCATTTGTTTCTCACGACTACAATTTGAATTTTATCTTCATGATTGTGATTGGTGGCATTTGTTTCACCATTTGCATTTTTAGATACACTTTAATTCTAATTTAACTTTTCATTGTGATGCTTATGTGACCATTGAGGCTCTGGAAAAGAGATCAGGATTTGTGCGATGAAAGTTTAATTTTTTGATTTTCATTTTAGGCCAAAAATTAAGAAGCCAAGAGAGAAAGTGCAGTCCAATACTATTCCAGCAGCCGTCATCAAACAGACATTCAGCCATTTTTGCAAAATGAGAGTGGACAAAGATACACTGCCAGAACTTGTCAAAATGTAAACATGATATATATCATAGCAGTAGAAATTGAAATTTTATGACATACAGAAACTAGCTGTCGGAGTATACTCAATTGGCTTTGTGATATTTATACCCCCCCCACAAAGAAGTTGTCTGTCTATAGACGCAATGATTTCCGGCTCTACTGTATTATCCTTTCCACGTAGAGTCGCCATATCATACATATGGACTACCCATGGGATGAAGATGTTCCCTATCAAATTTTGGGTCAAAAGGTCAAGGGCACTGGACATGGAAGTAGCAATATGGTTTCCGGGCTCTAAAGTGGTATCCTTTCCACCTAGAGTCAACATAATCATATCATACATATGGAACCCATGGGATGATGATTTTCCTTTATATCGAATTTGGGGTCCAAAGATCAAGTGCACCTGACATGGAAAGAGCAATATGGTTTCCAGGCTCTAGAGGATTATCCTTTCCACCTAGAGTCACCATGGCCTAGTTCGATCATCAACTATAGTAACTAGAGATGAACCATAGTACAATCGAACTGTCTTTGTGCAAAACGGAAGAGGTGTCACTGCGCATGTCTGGTCTACCACACAGCTACCTACGTTTACATAATGTTGAACTTTAATAACCTGACATGTGCACTGAAGTTCCGGAAGCAAGCCACTCATGCGCAATTGATGGTTCGGAAGTTAACTAGACATCTACTATGGTTGATGATCGAACTAGGCCCACGTCATTGATATGAACTAACCATAGGTCATAGATGTTCTCTATCGAATTTGGGGTCTAAAGTCAAGCTCACTTGACATTAAGTAGCAAATATGATTTCCATTTGAAATTCTTCTGGAACAGTTCCAACAACACCTTTCGGGGGATCAGTCCGAGTTGGTGTGGGTGGGTGGGGTATATTGTTCACAGTATCCAGTACCTCATGTTTTATTAGACTACTACTTGTGTAGATTTTTTTCTATACTTGTTTCTGGATTATATGTACAAATGATATGATTTTTCTAATTTTATAGAACAGACATATATTTTGACCAAGTGGCCCATGATCTTGAAACTTTTGCACATCATGCAGGAAGAAAAACCATAGATGAGAGAGATGTTGAATTGCTTTTAAAGAGGTTTGTATTATGTAAGGATGTGAGGTTTTATCGATATATCGGTATATCGTGATAATTCATTCCACGATACGGTGGATGAAAAACCGGTATTTTTAGACATATGTAAATTCCACAAAAAAGTATGTTTATACAGAAGTTATGATTTGTTAAATGTTCTGAAAATGTTTTTTGTTTAGTACTCAACAGATTTACATATTCGTCTTAGTAATATTTTTCATATTTCTTGACATAGGTTGTGAGTCCATTTATTATTATCTGATCTGATTTTTCGAAATTTGTATTCTTACAGTTTTTCTAATAAAAAATAAATGTTTAAAATTATTAACCTTTGTGCTAACACACGTAAGGAGTGCTGAAAATAAGAGAAAAATAAGAAAAAATGCAATGTCCTAAAATATCGTGATATATCGCGATACAAAATTTTTGGCGATACCCATCCCTAGTATTATGCCAAGCAGCTGACAAAATGTTTACTGCCTTAATTCATTATTGTTTGATTTATTTTACTGTGTTACATTAGAATCACAAGCACAATGTGGTACAAGAATGTCATATTGCCACCAGTCAAAACTTTAGTCAGCTGAAGACATCAACAGTTAAGCAATGAATTGAATGCATTTATGATACAATATGAAATAGATAAATATAATTTTATATTATGACTTTTGATGAGATCTTTATTCTTTTTAACTCACCTGAGCTGAGAGTCCAAGTGAGCTATTCTGACCACCCCATTATCCTTCTTCCATTTATCTGTATACTTTTCACGTTTTCAACTTCTTCTCCAGAACCACTTGGCCAATTTCAATCAAACTTGGTACAAATCATCCTTGGGTGAAAAGGATTCAGGTTTTTTCAAGTAAAGGGCCATGTCACAAAAATAGGGCGAGTCATTTAAAAAATCGTCACGAGAACCACTGGGCAAGAAAAGTTGAAATTTATATGAAAGTTTCCTGGCATAGTGGAGATTCAAGTTTATTAAAATCATGACCCCTGAGAATGGGGTGGGGCGACAAATTTTACATGCTGATACATTAGGGCTGCGTATAGGGTGAAATTTTCGTATCGCGATATATTGCGATATTTTCAAATGTACTGCGATATGTATTGCAATATTTTCAAAGTAGAAAATCAACGACCATTTCTCTTATTTCATTGACTATGAGATTGATTTCTATGCAGAATATTTTAAAAAATAAGAAACAAGACTTGGTTGCTTAACTCCATTGCTCTATTGGAAGTAGAAAAACTATGTCTTAGTGTTTAGAACAATCACAGAAATGTTTCATCCATATTAAACGTAACATTTAATGGGAGCAATCTCAAGCTGAACGTAAATCCCTAGCCTGAACATCATCGCTGATATACCGGTATTGAAAAAACGTATCGCGATACGATATTTTTTATTAATGAATCGCAATATATCAGAATACCGGTATTATCGCACAGCCCTATGATACATGTATATACAAAAATCTACTCATGAACCATGGGGCAAGTTTCAATCAAACTTAAAGGACCATTCTGTTTTCAGAGGGGAGATACTCATCAAAAGACAAAAATAGAGAGGAGGCATTTTAAAACCTTTTCTTGAAAATGACTGTGTTAGAAAAGTTGAAATTTACATGAAAACTTCCTGACAAAGTGGAGGTTCAAGTTTCTTAAAATCATGGCCCCTGGGGGTAGGTTTGAGCCACAATAGATGAAATTTTTATAAGTGAATATATAGCAAAAATATTTAAAAATCTTCTCAAGAACCCTTGGAACAAAGAGAGGAGATTTACATGAAAGCTTCCTGACATAGAGTAGGTGCAGGGGGGATCAAAGTTTTG
Organism: Ostrea lurida; assembly: GCA_903981925.1. Classification (NCBI taxonomy): domain Eukaryota; kingdom Metazoa; phylum Mollusca; class Bivalvia; order Ostreida; family Ostreidae; genus Ostrea; species Ostrea lurida. Next base: position 23,684 of record CAJDSM010038901.1, read on the forward strand.
AGGCATATTAGTGTTGAATAGTCATGCTGTGATATGGTGTCAAAATTCCATGGGAATAAAGATTCATAAGATCAAAACTGCTGAATATTGGCAGGGCCACTCAGGTGAGCGATGTGGTCCATGGCCTCTTGTTTAGACAGATGTGATATTAACTTGGGGCATGCAGTCATTCAGAATTGACACTGAAGGAAGATAGCTTAATTATCATTTGAACTTTACATTTCCATATGGTCAGATTTCCTAGTGGTACAATATTACAATTAAACAAATACCAAGCTCTTCCTGACAAATACCAGATTGCAGAAATGCATGAATAATGGCAAAATCTCAATTGCAAGACATTCCATTATCACTCTGTCTGACTCTGACTGTATTTTTGTTTTTCGCATTCTAGACAGAAGTTTATTACCAAGACAACATCACTTACCCACCTCGTGGAAAAGTACCTTCCTCTGGAACTTCGACAGGAAATCATACCAATGGCAAGATCAGGAAATAAAATCTTCCCAAAGCTATGATGGGAACATTCTGTTATAGATTTTTATGCCACGGTGATCAAAGATCAGGGGGCATATTGTTTTTATTGTCTTTGTCGCTGTCATGTCATTGTCTGAAACTTTAACCTCGGCATAACTATATGGTACCGGTAAGTACTAGGCTTTGATATTTCACATATATGTTCCTTATGACAAGACCTTTCCGTGGGTACCAAAATTTTTGACCTCCTGACCTGACCTACTTTTCAAAAACTTTAACCCTTCGCTATAACTTGAGAATGGTAAGTACTAGGGCTTTGATATTTCACATGATGATGTTTCTTATGAACAAGACCTTTCCGTGGGTACCAACATTGTTGACCTCCTGACCTTGAATTTGACCTACTTTATCAAAACTTTAACCTTAGCTATAACTTTTGAATGGTAAGTACTAGGGCTTTGATATTTCACATGTATGTTCCTTATGAAAAGACCTTTCCATGGGTACAAAACTGTTTGACCTCCTGACCTTGATTTTAAAACTTAGACCTACTTTCAAAAACTAATTACTTAGCCATAACTTTTGAATGGCACGAGTTAGGACATTCATATTTCACATGTGTATTCCTTATGATGGGTCCTTTTATCTGGTACCAAAATGTTTTGACCTTGAATTTGACCTACATTTTAAAAACTTTAACATTGGCCATAACTTTTGAATGGTAAGGGATAAACCTTTCATATTTCACATCCATAATCCTTATGACAAGCCGCGGTTTCCAGCGTGGCGCATGTGGATGGGGCATTCGTGTTTCACAAATACATCTTGTTTATAATGTACTGCAATTTTATTGAGCCATTTTGTTATGAAATAAATATATTGTCGTCTTTGTTTTATGGTTGTTCACTGTAGAAAGTCTTTCCAGCATTCTAATCAATGGTAAGCCGCCCAGCCATCTCAAGTGGATTGCCATCTGCTTTAGACTGTGGTCTGCATCTACCTGTGCAAGGTGTTTTAGAACATGTCTGCCAATAGTTACTGGCATTCTCTAGATCTTGAGTTTTGTCTGACTGTAAGCTGTATCAATTATAGATGGACTTATGGAAGTAGATATCTACACTGTGTGTATATCTGTCCAATATTCTGACACAAAACATTCAAACTCAGGACAACAAAGACACCCCCTTGAATGTAAGGTAGAATGTACAATTTCCATAAACACTCCTTGAAAAATTTCTCTCTCATTAGAATCAACAATTTCTTCCTCCGAAAATCTCTGGTTCAAACTCAACTGATATTCCTATCTAATTCTTTTTCTGATGACATTTTAACTGTTTTAAACTAGAACTGTCCT
>CAJDSM010038902.1:1206-16716 GCA_903981925.1 Ostrea lurida
AGTTTATCCTCCCCAAAAAATCTTATTAAACAAATGCAATTTTATTTGGAAAAGAAAGCGTCTAATATGATTGGATTACATCTAAAGTCGTAAAGTATAACAGTATACTAGAAAAATTGGTTTCCAAAAACAGTCAGAAGATATATGCTCAGAATTACATTTCCAAAATGACCTTGTTTGACTTTAGACTGAAAGCCTTGCAATGCTTTGAAAAGGCAAAGACAAGAGCCAGTGAACAATCTCGTAAATCCCAAATAAATACAAAATAAGAGTTGGCCAACACGGATCTCTAAACACACGAGAGGTGGGATCGGGTGCCTAGGCGGTGTAAGCATTCCCTGTCGACCGGTCACACCAGCCCATTGTCTCGATCGAGTAAACGGAGTCAAAATCAGTGTATGAAAAACCGCTTCACACTTACGATGAAATACGTCAGAAACCATTTGATCAAACGGCAGATTTTCCGGAAAAAACTAGATCGTTATATCGTTATGTTAACAAGGTTCAATTCATGTTCATGTTTGAATATAGATATCGTAATAGTAAATAAGAAAATGATATGTGACAAACGCCAGAAACAGTTTAACTATGTTTAGCACTAGCTTGCTAATCTGAAAATATGTCTGAAACAAAATTTTTACTTTTATATCCACCCTATGTAAAGCCGTTTTTCACACACTGATTTGACTACGGACTGTTCCGTTTACCTGATCAAGACTATGGGCTCACGGCGGGTGTGACCGGTCAACAGGGGATGCTTACTCCTCCTAGGCACTTGATCCCACCTCTGGTATGTCCAGGGGTCCGTGATTGCCCAACTCTTGTTTTTGTATTCTATTTAGGACTTACGAGATTGATCACTGTTCGTTATCTTTGCCTTTACATGTAAACGAAAGGCCAAAACAGAGCCTTCTTTACATAATAAAGATTTCCATGCTCTGTATCTTTCTTGTACAAAACACATTCAAATTGTTGGTGTCCCTTCGAAATACCTTACTTAAGCATTACAAACAATAAAATTGGCAAAATAAAATTTGCTCAAATTGCGTCCATGCCCGCTTAAGATTTCATCGCAAAAATGTGATACATAAGATATCATATAATCTTATGACACATTGAGGATTAATTTTATCAGTGCTTGGATCGAGTCTCACAGAAGTTCATGTCCACCCTCACCCACACTTTCGTAGTTAAGCTGCCCTACACAACTGGTGACGAAGTCCCATGTGGCCCCTATTGCGTCAAGGTCCTGATCCGAGAATCTCTGGAGCGGATTAAGTTTGAGCGAAGAATCCGCGAAAATTACAGGATCCTAAAATTCAAACAGAAATGATATCAATCGGAAAGCATTTGGATATTCAACTTGTCTGTAGTTTACCTTCTCACATATACATTGGTCATTAGCAAGTGATGTGTTCAATTAATCTTCTTCAGGTGCTAATTGACCTACCATCAATTAATAGTTTACAAAGCAAAAACAAATTCAGAACCTTGCTGTTTTTACATGTATTAATTAATGATCCAATGTATAACGTAACTCAGTTTTTGCATTAATTGCACATTTGACAATTTTCCGTTCAAAATATCTTCATTTTTTCATTCAACGTCTTTCCACAATAACATCCCCCACCATATCCCGACGTCTTTTCCGTTCCAAAACTTCATAAATCCTTCGTGCACAGTGAAAAATATCTATCTGACAGCTTGTATTATCGTTTCCCCTTCTATGTTCTACAACTTTGTAAACTTTAACGCCATGCCCACTTTTTCTACACCTCTTAACGTCTTCTATCCATTATCTTAGTATATTATATTCTTTAATTTTTTGTAATACAGAATGGAAAAAGTATATATGGCAAAATGTCAGATATGGCACCTCTGGAGTACCCATGGGACCCGTGTTTACTCCAACTCTTAGTTTTATAGTCCGTTATTGTTTATGAGACTTATCAACCGTTCTTTATCTTTAGCCTTCCCATTGGCAGTTGCATACACATGATTCATAAAAGGGACATCACTCCACCTTGAGGTAGATTATTGAGGTTATTTTAGATCTGAGATTCATGAAGAACCCATAGAAGCTACAGACACCTGTCAATCTCTATGTCTCCTCCGCGGGTTCAACGATGGCGGAACAGAGCCAGCGTCAACGGGATGATTTACCTGCACCTGGTCTTTCCCACATTCCACCTAAATGGAAAGTAATAAATATTTTGGACAAGCAACACGAAAGTGTTGTGTAAGCAGAATGCAGTGTTTTGATATTCGTCTTGTTGTCAGCTTCAATTTATTTGGTGACAAATAGGAATTTATCCAGCGGCATTATCGGATCGCTTTTGTTCAAAATTTTCCCTGTGTGAGACGGACTTTACCATGCATGTGAGAACAGCCATGTGAGGATTTTTCTGTCTCACACTTGCTGCAACGTCATGATTGTGGACGTCATTACATTCTTCTATCAATCTTACGTACTCAGGTAAAGCAAAAATGTTTATGTATCGTTTCCTTTGAATTTCAATTGGAATATAGTTTGAAATCTGGTGGAAAGTCTCGAGTTACACTGTTAGTTTAAACCATTTTTTGGGTGTGTTTCTTTTTTGCCTGGTCTAATTAATTTTGCATTGAAATTCATATAAAGGATATTGATTATTTTTAAATCGTGAAGTTTATGCATAGACAGTGGCGTAAAATATGAGAAAAATCCTTTAATTATTTACTCGTGTGGATAAGGAAATTCCCACCTCTGGAAGCAAATTCGCTGTCAAGGAATAGGCCAAAGCTCGTCCTAGACTGCCGGAATATTGTCTCCTCTATGGAATTTCCCTATCCCAAACTCATACTAATGAAAGGATTATATCGTAACCTGGGTAATTGGGGTTACTTCTGAATTTCGTGATTCCCGCGACAACACTACACTTTGAGACAGATTACTGCTGCAGTACTGCCTTTTGGAGCCTTTGGTACAACATGAGTTCCGATAATATCACAGATATTCTAGTTTTTGAAACGAAAAGATTCAAATAGATATATTTTATCTTTCCCTCATAAATTAACGTTTGACTGCTATATCCATTCCTTCAAAATTCACCAAAACTGGATTGTTTGTTTGTGAATTGTACAAATGTTATGTTAACCAACTTTTCTCCCCTGATATACACACAGTCCAGGTCCTCTCAGGACAAGGTCCAAGCCCTGGACGGTACCGCGTGGTGAGAGGCTTAAACGTCAGCTGACCAGTGTCCGGCCAATCTGAAGGTGGACGTTTACTGGGCTCAATCCACCCCGGCCTAGAAGTTAACAGGACGCAATGAAAATTACAACATAGCTTATATTTCCAACTGAACTTAAATGAAATTGGCAGATCTCAATTTCTATTTGATAAAATCTACAATAAAATTATGCAGCTAGTTCTATTTTACATCCGCTGTATTTCTTGATCAAGATGAATTAATCAAAAAATTCATTTTAAATCCAACGAAAAATAATAATATGAAATGCGAAGCTTAACAAAGTATTAAACGTAAATCATAAGTCAAAAACAATCAACACATATCAAAATCGAGTGTAGGGCAACAACACCGAAACCTTCGACAAGCGAAGGCAGGATCAATTTTATGGAAATTGATCTGACAAGGAGATGTTCCTAAAATTTTCAAAGTCAGAGCCATTTTAATCCAACTAGAAAGCAAAAAATGAAGCCAATTCGATTTTAAAATGATTAAACATCCGTATTATTTTCCCACGTTTTAGTTTACCATCCGGCAGGAGTTTAGTGTATTACATCCGCTCTCTCTGCAGACACTATATTCATCTCCATTTCACTCAACGGATTGGACGACCAGATTCAGCGCTATCCACAACCTGAAAGAATACCAGTGTTTTGTAGGTACGGAAAATGTTTGAAAACTTAAAAAAGTGTATTGCCTCATTTTCATAAAATGACCACCATTACGCCACTAAAAACGATAATGTTTTACAAGTACTTATATTTTGCGGCGGAAGGATTTTTTTCAAAATCTGAAAGTACCAATACAAAAATCAATTAATTTATTCCTACCACATTTTTCATCGATGACTTTGAGTTTCAGGATCGTGAATGTTATCATATATATATTGCCGTTAGTCAAAAAGTTCGGGAATAATGGAAATTGATGTTAAATGGATATCATACGAAATCAAGTTTTAAAGTTAAAAATACAAATGTTACCGGTTGGATTAAACAAAGTTTATATTAATATGTGGATGTGTTTTGTTTTTTTTTGCAGGACTGTTAGTCCCCGAGGGTCTCTACAGCCCAGTTGCCTATGTATTATGTTACTAGCTTGAAATACGGATGTGTATTTTATTAACAGTGGTAAAAATTAGGAAATGTCATATAGAATTTAGGATTAATCTCCCTCAGGCAGAGCTCTGATCCTTCGAAGTATTAGGCCAATCTTTTGCACTACATTGATCACTTTTATAAGTTTTAACTTTCATGTTTCGGATTTCCAACTTTCGGTTTGAGCATCACTGAAGAACATAATTTGTCGAAATGCGCAATCTGGTGCATAATAATTGGTACCGTATATGATTTGTATACTTATAATGAAGTAATACAGACTCACAAGTTAAAACATCTTTGAAGTAGAAAAGAGGCAAAATAATCAATTTTTTTTATAAATCCTCGCTAATCCCAATCGAAAATGTAATACAAGATAAGATTAGGCAACCACGGACCCCTGAACACACAAAGTGGGATCTGTACCTAGGGGAGTTAAGAATCCCCTGCCCGAGTTGATTGTTTAATGATAAAATAAATAAATTTGTTACAAACCACTCTGATTGCCCACAGCAAGTTCCTCTGAGGTAGACACTAAGAGCATGCTTGGGTTTCTGATAGATAATACTTATGTAGTCTTGGAGATCAGTTCTTCCAACAATCTGTTGGTATTCCTATGGACACTTAATAGTGCCCCTTATTATTGGCAGACTTGTTTTTATATTCATACAAGCGGAAATTGTTTCAAAAACCTGTTACGGGATAAACAAACAACTTGCCGTGTCCTTCAACCTTACATATAGGACATAGATGATGTCTTTCAATCAATAATTTTTTAAATTATTGTCCATCTTGAATATATCCTGACGAACTCGATATAAAGGACACCACAGAATTGACATATCTGCTTCATATCTGAAATATTTTTACTTAAATTGATCTCTAATGGCGAGTTGGACAAATACATTATATGATATAGCGTGATGACTTTAACTTTGCAGTCATCAACTTTCCTTTTCTATGTAGTAATGTACCACTAATCAACCTGCTTATCGTTTGTATGTCTCCCAAATTGATTCGGATATGCAGAGCATGCCATTCGATGAAAAACTTTAAATCGAGGCCAACTAGTGACAAACAATTGATGTTGCAGGGTTAAAATAAATCTCTTAAAGTCATGCTATCGCAAAAATCTACGGTCGCTTATGACCTTTGCGATTACAAATTATCACCAAGTAATATGTTGACTGATTTGTTTCATACCCTTTATTAAGACCACTTTCATACTATATTTGACGACGGTAATCTAGTTTGCTTGATAATGTTTCTTACCTGTTAAGGAGTATGTCAGGGAGAGACTATCCCAGCTCCTGTTAATGTGTCAGAGAAAACGGAAATATGGCGGCAGCTAAGACAAGAAGGTTTGCCAGGAGTTCTAAGCGAATGCAATCCACCTGTACAAAACAAGCGTAATATAATGATAGAGGAAATATACTCTGGTGAATAATTAGATGAGTAGATGTAAATTGAATATATCTGGAGATGTAACTATCTTCGCAGTCTTTCCTCTTTCACTTCAGAGATACTGTTCCACTACATATTCCAGAATGGTGTCAATCAGATTGGGATTCTCAAAAACTGAAGAGATTTTTGGAAAATTCTAAGTCACAGATTTTCGAAAATTAACTGCATCAAAACGGTTGATTTTTTCCACACTTTACAGAACAATTTCTCACAGTAAATTAAAATCTAAGCTTCTTCAGATAATTGATAATTGCTTTTTGAACAAACACGGCACCGGAAATACAAGTTTCTGGTCGTTGGGAAACAAGATACATATTTGTTAGAACCACTCTGCTTGCCCACACAGATACTCTGAAGAAGATATTAATAATACGCTTGGTTTTTTTATAGATATATTTATGTAGTCTTTGGAGACCAATCCCTTGGTATTCCTATGGGCACTAATTGTGCTCCCTTATAGGTAGACTTATTTTTCTATTATACGAAGAATTTGTTAAACAAAATGTTCGAGATAAAACTAAAAAAAACTTGTCGTGTCCTTCATCCTTACATATAGATACAGGTGACTCTCGATAACTCGAAGTTCAAGGACCAAGAAAAAAACTTCGAGAGATCGAGAGTTCGAGAGATCGAAAGTCGCTTAATCCGGAAATTGAAATGTCCGACCATTTACGGTTCAGATTTTACCGTAACCGGAATGTTTATCAACGACATCTATACGTTTTTTTTTCCAATTCCTCAGGTAATATTGACTAGAATTTTATCATGCATAAATAAAAATAAAAAATACATGTATTTGAAAGTTCATATATTTATTTGTTCTCTTTTAGTGATGAGATAAACGTGTATTTTACAAAAACATGTTTCACAAAACATTTTTCTCAAAATCATCGTCTCAAATATACTCTTGCATGGTCTCGGCAAAACAATCATGAATTTTATTCGTACAGGTAGTCGATTATACTCTGAACCTATGCAACGCATTGCTCAGGTGAGAAGTGATAAATTGACCAATTAAACTATCAAATCGTTACCTGTGTCCACCCTATCAAAGCAGTGCGGGCGGCACGTTCCCTTTGTAAACTTTTAATTGCCTTCGCCACGCACCCCTCGGGCGTCCAGGTAAGTCAAGCGGGAAATAATTAGACACTTGTTTGATGTTTGTATACTCTGCGACCACTTCGAGAGATCGAGAGTGAAAAACAATGAAATATGTTTTACGGGACCCAAATCCACTTCGAGAGATCGAGAACTTCGAGAGATCGAACGTTCGAGAGATCGAGAGTAAATTTGCTTATTTATATAGAGAAAAAAAATCGGACCGGGACTTCACTTCGAGAGATCGAGAACTTCGAGAGATCGAAGTTCGAGTTATCGAGAGTCACTTGTATATAGATGATGTCTTATCAAATAACAATCACAATTTTCAAATTTATGTCCATTTGATATATCACGACGAACTGGATATAAATGACACCACAGAATCTGACAATTTGCTTTATATCTGGATATTTTACTTATTGACTCTAATGACAGACTGACAACTACATTGTGTGATAAGCGTGATGACTTTAAATTTGAATAGTCAACTTCCCTTTTCTATGTAGTAATGCACAGTCCCTGAAACGTTCTACTTTGCCATTTTTCCGTGCGTTCATTTTTCATTCATTGTTCAGCGTGCGATCACCGTGCGGTCACCGTGCGTGTGGTAAAGTAGAACGTTTCAAGGACTGTACCACTATCACCTGCTTATGGTGTGTATATCTACCAGTGAATGCAGACTCAGACAAGAGCATGCTATGCGTATGAGGTCAAGCACTAACAAATAACTTGATGTTGCAGGGTAATAACGAATCTCGTTTAAAATTATCATTTCGCAAATTTACGGTCGCTATAATGACTTTGTTTGCAATTACAAAGTATCACTAAGACATACATTGATTGATTTGTTTCATACCCTTTGTAAGTCATTTTCGTACTAGATTTTACAATTGGTGATCCCATTCACTTTATTTCGTTCGAGGGCTCACGGTCGGCAGAGGATGCTTACTCCTCCATGTCACCTGATCCTGCCTTCGCTTTTGTCGGAGGTCCATGTTGCTTTGCACTCGAGTTTGTAGATATGTTCTGGGGGGATTAAGATTACGTTTACGTTTATTGTTAACTTCGTCAATTTAAATCATACAATGCATGCCGGTATTTTTCAATGCAATGAAACTTTAAATAAATCGAGCTCTTTCAAGGAAGTGAAAATACATTAAGCAAATGAACGCAATTTGTCACTAGTCAACATAATTATTTGGTATTCTTGGACAAGGATTAGTAACTACAAATATCACAAATCTGAGGTTTTTTTTTACCAGGATGCCGTGTTTGCTGCTTGGTAGAAGGTTGAGTTTGTATCTACTCGGGCTTGAGACTCGGTGATAAATCTGTCCACGGCTCTGTACGCCCGGATACAGCTAGCCCCGGTGATAGACTCACTGAAGTGGTTGTACACAGGGGAGCGAGTCACGCCCTCTATCCGCTTCAGCTGCCTTGCTGTCGGTAGGTAGAACCTCTACAAATAGAAAAGCTGGGTTTTTTGTGCAGATAATTTTGGGGTTTAAGAAAAAGGAGTAGAAGTGAACTATCCCATTTTAATCCCAAGAGGATTTACAACCAACGAAAATGATAATGATAAGTGTACGTATATTTGTAGGTCATTGTTATGTCTCTCTACGTCAAATATACAAGATACACATCAAGTTGAACTTTGATTTTGTCCTGGTGTTAATGAACTCCTATACTTTATATTTTCTATAGTACAAATATTACAAGAATATCCAGTTGAAATATATCTGTGTTGGACTTACCAGAATTAATATATAAAGAATTCCCACCGGAACAATGGCTATTAAAAAAGTGGGTGTGTTCACAGATATCACAACCAGAACAGCAAATAGCGTAGACAACATGACAGCCCATAGTCTGAAAGTTCTAGGAAGGCGGTCATCCAGTATATCTATATCACTAGAGAAACGGTTCATTATTCTACCGACAGGGGTCGTGTCGAAAAACGACATGGGCGAACGTAAAATACAAAATAACATGGAGGAATGCAGAGATCCGGAAGCTTTGATTAATCTGGTTAGTCCTAGATATGCAAACAAAAACAGGAATATCCCTGAAATAAAGGAAAGAAAATATTACGTTTCTTCTCAGAGTGATGAAACTTAATTTAGTTAAAAGCTTTTCAAAAGAACACATCGCTACACACCTGCAGATGTCTACATAAACAAACAGACGGTCAGACAGACATCCGGTACATTACGTTCATGCTTCCAATATGTTTTACATATAATATATGTAAAATAAAAAATTGACACATGCCATTCTGCTTTACTCTTAATATCAAATTACACAGTAAACATTTTTTTTTATTTATCATCAAATATTGCCTCTTGCGTAGATATTTTCGGGTGGTGATTAGAAAAGCAAACATTATGTGACTCTTCAACTAGCAGAAATTATTATTCGTCCAAATAAAATCCGGTTCTCTGAAAGGGCTTACTCAGTATCAAAAGGTTTATTAGTTTTCAGAAAACAGCCAATGAAAACGCTTAAAAACGTACCCTGAAGAACGCCCAAAACAGTGTAAATGATGAGGTAGTAGTACTTCCGGTCTGTATAATCTTGTGTCGTGACTAGTGATTGGTTCTTGATGATCTCATCCTCTGTCCAGAACGTCAACCAGAAATTCCCGAAGGCGCTCAGTCCTTGGAACAGGAGGATGGATAACATGGATAGGACCGTGCCTACCACACCCATGGCCTTAATGTAAGTGGCTATCACTGAAAACTTCACCTATAACGAACAAACGGGGAGAAAACGTGTAAAGGATTATGCTTGATATCAGTCATATTCGGACTACCGAAAGATCAAGTGCATTAGGCTCGAGCTTTGTTTACATAGTGATGAATTGTAAGTGCTGTATCTCACTTGTAACCCAACAAATGCCGTTCAAATTTTTGCTGACCATTAGAAATACCCCAAGTGAGAATTGTAAATATTAAAAATGGAAATCTAAAATTTGAACAATTTAGCTCAGAACGTGTCCATGCCCCTTTAATAATGAAGTTTTCTGTGATTTCAAAATAAATAGGAATCATGTGACAAAATCCGTGAGACATAAATATTGTCAGTTTTTCAGGGTCTCCGCAACCCAGTAGCTATGCACTTTGCTACTAGCTTGCAAATACGGATTATATATATTGATTGATCACTGGTCACTGATTGATCACTGTTCGTTATCTTTGCCNAGATTATATATATTCAATTGCAATGGTAGAATTAGAAATGCGTTTCAAAATTAAGGATTGTCTCCCTCAGGCATAGCTCTGATCCTTCAACGTATACATTTGGCTCCAGTTTTTGGCACTTCACGTCACAGCTTTACAATATTTTTTTTTGTTTACATGTTTCGGATTTCCTGCATTTCGGTATGAGCATCACTGAAGAGATATACTTTGTTAAAAGCGCATCTGGTGCATCAAAATTTGTACCGTATATTAACATTTTTAGTAAATACCATCCTCTAGTCAAGAACAAACAATCAAATATGAAAGACATAACATTGCCGTTTCAGAATTCAAAAGGACCAAGAGTGTTTCTTTCTGTATATCGTTATTTGTAGTAAAAGTCTGCCTTTTTCATTTTATATCAAAAGTGTACCTTGCTATAAACTGAAAGTCACCGTCAGTTTAGTCGATATCCTGAAATCATTGTCTTTATCAATATATGGTTCAGTTCATGGGTACTGGTGCAGTAATGAAAAATACTAAATTGTTCTTTCAAGGAAGATTCATCGGGACAAGAACACAGTGTTTAGCGTGTGCATCCAAAATATTAGATAACATATCAATTCATGACATACACACAGTGATTCCTAAATAAGTTATTTACTTGAAATAACCAATCGCTTATCAGAGATAATTCGTTGTTTCCCGGTCTTGGTGACTCAGTGGTAGAGCTTTCGCCTCGAGATCGGGCGGTCTTCAGGTCCAGGTTAGAATAGGTCCCCAGCATCCCCTAGCGTGTCGTAAGAGGCGACTGAATGGGACGGTCATTCGGATGAGACCGGAAAAACCGAGGTCCCGTGTCACAGCAGGTGTAAAAGGCCCTGACTGCCGAGCATAGGCCTAAATTTTGCAGCCCTTCACCGGCATTGGTGACGTCGCCATATGAGTGAAATATTCTGGAGTGGGATGTAAAACAATAATCAATCAAACAATCAATCAATCAATCAGTTCTAACCCCGTGCTAGGAACGGCCGCGTCGAACATAAGACGTTTAAATGGGTAGTGATTGCTCATTCGTCAAGAGCTCGGCAATTGGAAGTGAGAATCACGGGTCTATCGGATATGACCTTAAAAACGGAGGTCCCGTGTCGCAGCATGTGTGACACGCAAAAGAACCCTCACTGCAAAAAGTCATAATTGCTAAGCATAGGTCAAAATTCGCAGCCTTTCACCGGCAATGGTGATGTCTCAATATGAGTGAAATATTATCAAAGAGACGAAAAACAAACAAATAATCAGTCGATCAATCAATCATTTTTTTTTCCAACCTTCCGTTATACTTTGAAGAGTCAGCCTGAAAAATTGATCAAAATAATGAAAATTATACTACTACTAATTCCGAAATAATATTTGTAGTTACCGTTCCCTCCTCGGACTTTTCTTCTTCGATCAGTTTTCCTGTCTCCGGTTCTGGTTCCTCCGCATTGTCGAAAGGCAAAATTCGTCCTTGAGAAAGCGACCTATGGAGTTTTTCCAAGACATTAATCTTATTTTGAGTGGACAAGCGTCTGTTTGAAGTCGATCTGGAGAGGCGACGCTGTGACTCCTCTTTACTCATTGAACCAAAACTGGAAAAACTTGCTTCTGATATGGCATGTAACTGTGACAGTCTTCTCCTGGTGTCCGCTGGGATTGCAAATCGAGAATTTCTTCTAATTGATGCTTTTCTGAAACAATTATGGTCAATACATCAATATATCATCAAGCTTTACTAGTAGGAAGGAGAAACTGTTAGTAACACCACTCGACTGGATTTTTGTGATATTTGTATTGTAAATGCGAAGATTACGAACAGTGATCAACCTTGTATGTCCCAAATAGAATAAATATACAAGACTTGGGCAAACACGGACCCTTGGACACACCAGAGGTGTGATCAGGCGCCTTGGTGAAGTAAGCATCCCCTGTCGACTAGTCACCCTCCTTGAGCCAATTGCCTGTTTACAACTCCCATATTAATATGGAAATATGTCATTCAGTGGACTAAAAGTTGAACGACAGAACTCTTTTCAGTAGCTGAATTGCATAGTTTCATCTTGTGTTTATATATGAATATAAATACAGGATTAATATAGATGCATCTTTTTTTCTTGAGACTTCTCGGATTTTGAATTGTGAAAGCATGGAGATAAAAAAAATGTGATCAATCTCATAATTCCTATTAAAATACAGAGTTTATAGAAGTAGACCAGAATTAGTTTCAGATGTCTTGGAGGCATAATCCTTTTTTGTTGATGGGTCATATGTGACGTGATCCCGAAATATAATCAGGTAAACAGAGAAAACCGTAATCAAAATCAATATACACATGTAGCTTACTCCTCTTCAAAGAATTATGACAGAAGCGTAAAATCACAAGAATTCAAAATTTAAGACTAAACACACAAACCTCGCACTCTGTCGTCTGGACAGTACGTCAGAATCGTCTGCTGACAAACCAAAATCAGACACGCTCTCTAGCTGTTCCCACATCTCATCCTTGATTTTGGCAACTGGAAAACAATTCAAAAGTTCTAATGGAGACAAAGACAAACACCTCACAATTTTGATTTTGATACAATACATCCTGATGAAGGTTGACTTAAGTTTAAGATTGTTTCATGATTTCTGAGCCAGGAAACCTTATACAGTAAGTTTGTAGGTCATACAAAAAAGAAATCATTATTACATACATGTAGTATTATATATAACAGATATACATATTCATAAAGTATGCAAAAATCCTTACCTAGGGTTTCATTGTCCACTGTATTAGATACATTTATAATACAGTAAGATTAATATCAATCAGGAAAGGTAAAGAATACAAAATTTAGAGTTCAACAAACTCTGACCCCTGGATACACCAGAAATGGGATCAAGTGTCTATTGGAGTTTTACGAAGAGGCTTACTTTTACGATCGAAAGCTGACCTTAACAATATAAAGGGACCAACTCCATATGATATAATTATGACAAACATTAAAGAGGTATGTTCTAAATTCAAAGCTTACAGCAGTAGACTACATATATTATTACAAGCACCTTTTAATGTTGATTTCTCCATTTTATCAAGATGCATACCACTGGATTACGAATTACTATAGAAAACATTTGCCACCAGTGAAACACGTCTAAATCAAACAAATATACTGACTAAATATGCACCATATTTATTACTTAGTGGTCGTCATTATGGTACATTCCATCCTATGCACAAGGTGAGTGTCGAGCAAATGTTAAAAGGATAAAACTACTTAATTGTGGGGTTGCAGTTTGTATATCTATTTCAGTTCAATTTCAATAGTTTGAGTTGATCCCTTTAAGCTTTATTTCGACTAAGCGCTCACGGCGGGTGTGACCTGTCAGCAGAGGATGCTTATTCCTCCATGGCACCTGATCCTGCCTTGGATCAAAATTGGATAACATTGTTAAAACCCTTTTAACATCAGTTTATTTGTCAACATCATGCTATTCCGTGTTGAATCAGTTGGAATACATAAAATGTTGCAACACAAATATAGGAAGTACGAAGCAATGAAGCGATTTTTGTTTAAAGTTTAACTATACCTCATTTTAGAAAGACGTAAAAACTAGAAAAGATAATCTGGGCGTCCCTACCAATTCGTGTGTCATTGTGAATAATATCCAAGATATGAAAAACTATGAGTTGCTGATTTTCATTTTACACTATGATAGCCTTCCCAGGTTAACTTCCACACGCTCCCCATGTACAGGAAAGCATCAATCCATTACCCATGCTAGAATATATGCGTCCTTAAAGGTTGGACATTAATCATTCCCTATGTTTATAAAAAGATTTGCTAAAAATTAAATGCTGTCTGACGTATTTCTCATTAGTCATGTTCCTACTAGATTTGCCTACGGGTAATTGCCGTTTACTTTATTTCGACTAAGGGCTACGGCGGGTGTGTCCGGTCAGCAGAGGATGCTTACTCTCTCATGGTAGCTGACCCTACCTTCGCTTTGTCGGAGGTCCGTGTTGCCCTACACTCAATTTTTGTATAGTTTTTTTGGATTATGTATACGTTGACACATGTTAGCTTCGCCTTTTAGTTGTTAGACCTTTACAAAAGGATTTAAAGGGCTCGTGGTGGGTGCAACTGGGTTGCTTGCTCCATTAAGATATCTGATCCAATTCAGGGGTTCGTGCTTGTCCACCTCTTTAACTTGTATTCTGTACTTTCCTACACCATCAATAACCAACAAATTTTCCTCGTTGATTGTATGGTCAATAATCATGCCCATAACTAAACACCTGATATAGTTAATCCAACATTTTCATATAACGCACCTCTTTATAATGAATATACGCTCTTTATAATAATACCCATCTTTACTTTCAGGTCCGTTGTCCTCGTCATCGTCTTGAAGTAGATACGTTTCTAGGAATTGTGAGAAAGCCCCTCGCTTCTGCATCAGTTCCTCATACGATCCCACTTCTGAGATGGTCCCGTTATCCATGACCAACACCAGGTCCACTTTAGGCAGCCAGTGTACCCCGTGAGTCACCAGGACACGGGTCTGTCGGAAAGATCATTCATCTGTTAGAATGTTCTATTAGTATCATAATTATCTTATTACATATGAAGGTATATTTCAGAATAATGACTGCGGCATTTCGTTGATCTTTGCAATAATGGATACACATTCAAATTATAACAAAGAACTACCAGTGAAACTATCTACAAATCACAAACAGAAAACACGTGGAAACATATTTGTAAATCATTGGAATCAAGTCGTTGCCTATCAATAGTTCTATCTACGGCTTTTTCTACAGAAAAAAAATCTTATCAATGCAAACACAATTCACATAGCACTATACAGTGGAGTATATTTCTTCCCAAAGAGAGGTAATTGTGGAATTTTGAAATCAATACAGAATGTTTGAAAAATCTATCAGAGAATCACTGAGCCATAGTGACTTCTAAGTCCAGGATGATCCATGACTGATTTATGTTTGGATACATTATTGAAAATATATGTTGAAAGCAAACCATCAACTCAACTTTAATACGGAAGATATGAATTCAGATTCTTGAAAGTAGTAGTACTTCATTATAACTTACATATGGTCTGTGTCTCTTAACTGAGTAGATGTGCTAGAGCATGTTCTGTGTTTGGTCATTTTTTTTAAATTAAAGACAATCTACTGTGAAAAAAAATATATCATAGACGTTTCTATAATAAAATTTAGAAATAGAACCGGCCATGAGATCGATTGACGTATTTCAAAACAATTATTAGACCATAAGTTATTTTTGAATAATGATTTTGGTAGTTTAATCTGTTCATATTTTCAATATATACGGCTAACAGCGGTTATTACAGGTCAACAAGGGTGATTCTTGTCTCTATGCACCTCATCCCACTTTCGGTGTT
>CAJDSM010038906.1:1817-14411 GCA_903981925.1 Ostrea lurida
ATGCAATTTGATGAACATGCCTGCTCTGTCATCCTTGCGGAACTCGTGTACGGACGCCTATAATCATATATTGATGATGTACAACCATGCTGCAACTCAAAATTTCCCCAAATAATCATGAATCTACAACATCGAGCGTCTTTGTCTCTCACAACTTGTGACGTCATTCACGGCATATACCGATATTTCTGCTTAATTTTACAGGAGCGCATCAGGTGTGTATTTACTAATTCTAACAATAACTCGGAACAACGCGGTCGAATTGGGGGTTGGAGCCGAATATCATTTTAACCGTGATCATAAATGCTATCGAGAACACAGTTAAATATGTCAAATCACCTCAAGCAAAAAATTACTTTGTAGCTTCTATTGAGGACATCAGGTCTCGCACATTCAACAGCAAACTGTTGCATGATGGTTTAGTTACACCATTAACTTCCGTGGTTTGAAAACCAACCTACCGAGTTCTAAGCTTCAAGAGAACTCGGAAAGTTTTTTGATTACAAACAAACCCATTACATTACATCTTTGCTAACATAAATCGTGCATTCGAATAAAATTAGGTAGTGATTGCTCCTTCGCCAAAAGCTCCGGCCACTTTAGAAGTAAATCACGGGTCTTTCGGATATGACCTCAAAAAACGGGGTCCCGTGTAGCAGCAGGTGTTGCACGCTAAAGAAGCCCAACTGCTAAAAAGCACAAGTGCTAAGCATAGGGTCTAAATTTCCAGCCCTTCACCGGCATGGTTAATGATCACGTCTCAATATGAGTGAAATATTCTCAACCAATAGTCAATCAATTTACACGTATTTAATTTGATACTACATTTGTGGGGATATCTTCTAAATCTGCAGGTTACACTTATTGTTTACCTCTCCGGCAACTGGAGAATGCCATTGTCAAGCTCTGATGGTGAAAAGCTAGAAGCAGAATAAATACTTCTATTGCAACTTTTGTGAAACTGATTGGTGCCTCCATCAAATGCCCTGATATTCACGTAATCTTTCAAAAAACCTATTAGAATAGATAGGGTACTCTTGTCAAATCTAGGAAATAATATTATCTTCAACTCCTGGAAAAACGCTATTGTGTATTTGAGCAACAGTCAACTCGTTAGATATCTGAATGAATTTTGTTTTATTCTGGCGGTCATGGTCAATTTTCAGAATAGTTTATGTACATCTTGCATAATTACTCTGGTAAATTTATATGTGTTAGTCATTGCACGCGTGAAATGCTGTTTGGTATTTGTCTACATCACTATGCTAGGACATATCCCATAACTATTGTTGTGTGGCATTGTGTGTAGTATTATTGCTGAATACAAAATTGCCGCCATTTTGGTATTTGGCGGATGGTCCCGATGACAGTGTCATGGGATCCATTTGGCATAATTCGTCTCCGGTGTGTACTGTTTTTTCCAGGCTCATCGCGGTAAAGATAGTAATTTTATTTCATAATTGTGTTATTTTACATCTTATGCTGCCATTTGAACCGTGTTTGGCTCGGCGCATGCAATCTATATCTTTATACATGTTAGCATTTATTATTCTGATGCACATGTATCATATCTGTCCATCTGTGACACATCATATCTGTCCATCTGTGACACATAATCTGTCCATCTGTGACACATCATATCTGTCCATCTGTGGACACATTGTAGTATATGTCCATCTGTGACAGCAATCTTTGATTATACAGGGCCATGACAAATTCGCCAAACACATACAATTTTGTTTTGGTCTTAATCATTAGGACACAAAAATCTTGATCAATTTGTCTCTTCTGTCTCTCGTCTTGTAAATTTGTTATTAATTCAACGCTTAGGTCATGAAATAACCGGAAGTGGACCCACACATACCCCAAATCTGAGGTACAAATAAAACCTCGCATTAGAATCGTTTTATCGAAGGTAAACCCAATTCGATCCATGCATCTTATTAACTCCATAATCTACTTTCCAATAACCACTCAACAACCAATAATAACCTTGTTAGTTTTATTTATTGCAGTTTGAAACGTAAAAAGTGCCCGAATAATGACCCTAATATGACTGTACATATGTATCCGAAATTACCTGCCGAGAATACCGGCCGATCTTTGTGACCCAAGCATCACATCTCTTGTTGAGTGAGAGTTTTATATTTCGTGAGAGCTTGTGTTTTTCTTGTAGGCATACATAATAAAAATAAGTAAGAACCTAGACCAACATTCGTTTTATTTTGTTCTACGACACAATATCGTTGTGCAATATCGTTCTGCGAATTGACGGGGAACATTTTCAGGGAATAAAACACTTTTTTCAAAAACAGTAGTACCCCATGACGATAGGGAGGTATATGTTCCCTCAGGACAATAATTAAAAAGTTCCAGATTGACAATAACACTGCGACATTTAACTCTGAACACGACAAAAGTCCGCACTTTCGCGAGTCCTTTCCTTGAGGAAACAAGTAAATCCTTCATAAAAATGGGTTGGATTTTTCTCCAAAATTTGCGTCTGTATTTGCTACAGTTTTTAAGATATTTCACCTGAAATAAAAAAAAAATCCCATGGGATTTTCACTCCTACATGTACCAGTTGCCATGCACACACCATTGCAGTTATGTTTGAGGAATAGTATAAATAAATCGTCTGCATTTCGGGATCAATACACATGTAAACAAACATGTCAATGCATACACAGTTTTCTTGGACTGTGTATATATGTACATTATAGTTGCAAACTAGTAGAGAATGAAGGTCCAACATGTCTTTACTGTTTATTGCACTCAAATAAGTTTAGTAAAGCAAAAATAATGTAAACTGATACAACATTTTTATATGATAGAAAATTCATATAAACCTGTGTATGTTGACCGAGTATTACCACAATCATTTTGAAGCTTTCCTGAAATGCAAAATTTTTCTCCAGCACTAGGTGTAGTAGAAACGAAGTCCCATAAATCGTCAGTCCTTTCAACTTTGATACGTTGTTTTTTGAGAACGAGACTCAAATCTTGGGGACATTTTAATCTAATGCGCACCTTTGAGTTACTTGGTAGTTCATACGTCAATGGTTCAATCAGACGACACTTGAATTTCCGGGCTGCTCTGTAACATTTTGGGAGTTTGTGAATCACCGACAGCGTTTGTTTCGATTCAAGGAGGTACGTAAACACTGTTTTATAGCTTTCGTCATCCAACTTGACCATGATCTCCAGTTTATAATGACCTTCCTTAGGAAGCCTTGCTCGAGCAAGTAGATATCTACCGGTAATCTCTGTCATGACGTAATCGTCACTTTCTCGTACAAGATTTTCAGCATGACTCAGTCTGCAGGAAGTTTCTATTTCTTTTTCTATTGCTAATTTGATTTCTACTTCGCCACTTTCTGTCATGATGAAGGGACATAAATCTTTTTTATAAACCAGCCCGTGATGTTTACATCTCTTAGAAGGCCCCCAGAGTCCCCAATGGTGTGGAAAAGTACGAACAAGTCCCTGCGTACTCACACATTTGATAACGTACGAGACCAGATTAAAAGCTTCGTCCTCGTCTTTAGTATTAGCCAAGATGCGAAGAGTAAATTTTCCAACTGAAGGTGGTCGAACGATCACCTTGTACTCATTTGATCCGCTTTTGTATGCGTATGTATATGACTTGTTATTTTGTCCTTTCTCCGGAATAAGCTCACCATGGAGGATCAATAGCTTTGTTCCGTTACTTTTCAATTTAATGATTGATTCAGCATTTGTGAATACAATATTCGATTGATGTGAAACGAAGTCTATACCCCACTCAATGGATTTTATAGTAGGTTTTATATATGAATTGAATTTATCCAGTGACCATGGTTCCTCCAGAAGCTGCCATGCTAGTGCCATTCTGATGTCCAGATCGTATGGAAAATGAGTTAAAATAAAAATATCAGGATCCATGAAGAAAAAATGGTCATGATAATCGAAGTGAAACTTTTTAAATTCATCACAATTTCCTGCTCCCCAAGTACATTCCACCAACCGCCATTCTCCGTCCACGTGCACTGCGTTCCATGCATGACTTGTAGCGTGACCATATTCAAATCGAATTTCTGGGTTGTAGTTGTAGCCTTTTGCGTATCCGGATATCGTTTGTACTGTGACCTCAGAACACCTGCAATAAAACCAGTGAAATGCTCTGCTATTTGCAAAACATTAATGTATGCACATTT
Organism: Ostrea lurida; assembly: GCA_903981925.1. Classification (NCBI taxonomy): domain Eukaryota; kingdom Metazoa; phylum Mollusca; class Bivalvia; order Ostreida; family Ostreidae; genus Ostrea; species Ostrea lurida. The sequence continues at coordinate 6,014 of CAJDSM010038906.1, forward strand.
TAGAAATCAAGTGCTTAAAAACATTGTGCAACAACAACAACAAAAAGGTGTGCGATTACGAGAATAAAAGCTGCATTAATTAAAATGTAAATGCGAAAAATGATGCAGAACAGTTACTAAAGCAACCATTTGTTTTAGAAATAAAACAGAACAAAACAACGAAAACAAAAAACGAAAACGAAAGTGCATTTTGATTTATCGGAGATCTTTTAAGCATTAGTTGATTACTGCAACACGCACCTACACAAAGCACTGAATAGATTGGCGTAACCTAGACAAACAGATGTTTTCAGTTTAAGAACCGACTCAGCATCAACGGGCTTCTTTTTACCTTGAAACAATGCCGCCGTGTCGTATCTGTGTGGAGGAAAGAAAATATGATTACAAACTTAAAACAACAATTATTACAATAATTGTATTTATGGTTTAAATGCAACCTTCTAAATTTTAAGCTGATGTTTGTTACAGTACTTTGATGATTTGGCAAGCTTGCACCCTTTGTTAGCTTGTCCAATCAGGATTCAGGAGTTTATCACGTGACCCCATCTTAGCGTCACTTTACATTTTGACCCGGTTGTTGACAAAGCAGAATTAGCAGAGAAATTTTTGATCTTTAATTAAAACACGCTTTGTGATTGATGTGAATTTCTTCTTGGAGTCATCGAGAAACATCATATTCTTAAGGACAATCTGCGTTCTCAAATTCGGTGCAGTTAAGCCTCAGTGTCACATGATGATGGCGATTTCATTTGCTGGACTGGATGCACTGACTGTAAATTTGGCTTGCAGATTTGAGATTTAACGCAAAGCAGCAATCAAAGTACACAGATATATATTAAAATATTTGAAGCCACAGCATACTCAAACCAAAATAACTTGTTATTATATATCCGTTTATTGAATTAATATATGGAAATTCCACAATGAATTGTTTCTATATTTTACACACTGCCACATGGAGGAGTACTTGTTGTAAAAACTTCGTTTTAAGCCGTGAATTCATAATATTTGTTAAATAATGAATAATAATGAAAGACATTGATTACACTTATTCATATTTTAATTTATACATATTTCTGAAACTCTTTATTCACAGTTTTCACTAATAATATTGATAAAATTCTATTTCTTGAAACACTAAAGCAAATACTTCCCCTTTCCACATGCGCACTTTAAAACACAATCACAAATAGATCCTGCGGCCGATAATAAGCCATGATGTTCACCTGAATCACCTTGCTGATACAGAGATGCGTCCATACACGGCCTAACAATGAGGTAAAATATGCCATTGGACAATTAATAGTGAGGGTGCTTTCATATCAACAAAACTTTCACATTATCACACTAAATCCAGATCATTAAATCTTCACAAGAAAAGTTTGGATATCTGCTGTGGAGCCCGGAAAACAAACACATTTTATTGTATGGAATAGATATTGATTTGATGCTCATAAGAATACTCAGATTTGTCCCTATATAAATCTTATAAATGCTCAGCTATTGATGCCCCATCCTTTGCCTTGGAATGGTTGAATAAAATCGAATGTACCATACATGATGATGACTGCATAATCTTATTTGACCTTATTCCTCAGACGTGAATACATTAATTTTATATAGTTTAATAGTTTTGTAGGACTTTGAACCTATTATTATTATGACTTTGAACTTATATGACCTTATCCCAATTCCAAGGGCTGAGATGTGTGTGTGTGGGGGGGGGGGGGGGGGGGGTGGGGGGTGAACGTCATTTCTAATTGAACATTGTCAAAGAGAGATAATTCAATTTGAATTTTAGAACTGAATGAAAACTAATTGTTGCCCTACAACATTGACTTGAGTATATATATTAATCTCATTCCGGTGGTGCATATCCCTAGTTTGGTAAACCATAGCTCTATCAAACGCCCGTTTGACATAGCGCTTCCGGTCCGAACTACTTTTGAGATCATCCCCGCTTCAATATTCCCTAGTCAACTTTCTTGTTTATAAATAAGTTTTTGTTGAAAAAATATTTTCAACGATATTTAATAATGAGTCTAAAGCATAAGCAACTTGTTTAGGCTATAGTGTTTATCACGCAAAACTACATATAGACTATAGCTGATAAAATGCTCTTTCATCAAGAGTCTGCCGCTGTAAACAACTGCAACTTGCAGTGCAAGTAGGCCCAGTCTTACATGTAGCACACTATTTCGCAAGATGTTCATAACAGAATGTTGAGCACAAAAGGTTGTGATAGCAAGAACTATTCTCGCGTAGGAACAGGAACAATCACAACTGCCTGCGATGACACGATTTCTACCTGCTGTTCTTGTAATTGGGGATCATGTCAAAACTAAAGTGATAGACAGAGTGAATGAGATAAATAGAATACCTATTATTGCGTGAATTGATATTTGCTCCATCAAACTTGTTGAAATGGTGTATTTATTCGCTCGGCAAGCCTCGCGAATAAATACACCATTTCAACGAGTTTGATAGAGCAAATATCAAATCACACAATATAGATTTCCTCTATTTATTCTGTTTGAATGTGTTCTAAACTACATGTATAATGTTTCTTGTGACTTCAATAAAGACAATGCACGACGTTCTAATTCAACAAACTCTCGTTTGGGTTCGGTATACATGTACGATGTTAATTTTCTAACATTCGGTTGCAAATTTTAAATGTTGGTTTAAATGTAACTTTCGCTTAGAATTATGCATTCTTTGCACTTTGCACCTTAGAGAACTGTTCAACTATAACACGCATACTCACAAAATAGATTTCAAATGACAAGAAACACCATCAACAACAACAACATTAAAAAGCCTCGTCACCATCAACACTAGCTAACAAACGTAAAATCACCGATTAAAACTAAACCATCAATATCACCATCAATAAAGCAACACCACCATCATCGCCAACAAAACAGCATCCCAACATAATCACCAACAACACATTAAACACCAACATCATCAGCGAAGGAATCACTACAAACCATCAATGACAAACAAAATCAGCATCATTATCGCCCAATGCAAAACATCACCAATATCATTACTATCAATATAGAACATTCCCAACAAATATTATCAACACCGACAAAAACAAACTACCAAAGTCATCATCAACACCACCTCAATCACCACCAACAAAAACATCATCAACGTTATCACACGCATAAAAAACACCTTTAACAACATCACCATGAAAAGCAGCATCACCAGCATTATATCCAACCAAAACAATGCCATTTATTGCCAACATCACCATAAAAAACAAAACAACAACTTAGTGAAAAGGTGAGATAACGAACAATGATCAATCTCATTAAAAAAGATAACGAACAGCGATCAATCTCATTAAAAAAAGAGGAAGATAACGAACAGTGATCAATCTCATAAGTCATAAACGGGACACACATTAAGAAATGGTCATGAATTCTTGAATATGCGAGAGGTGGGATCAGGTGCCTAGGAGTAAGCATCTCCTGTGGTTCGGTCACACCCGCCGTGGGCCCTTTATATTGATCAGGTAAACGGAGTAATCCGTAGTCAAAACCAGTGTATAAAGAACGGCCCGACAATTGGTATAAAACACGTCAGACAGTATTTGACCCAATCGCAAGTAATGTTTGCAAACTAATTTCTAAAACAGACCAAAAAAAACTCTATTTGTGGCCTTTAACTTTATAAATTAGATATATCGATGACGTTTTATCTGTTAATAATTACTTTCATTCATACGTCGATTCGATATATCCCAGTGAACTCGAAATAATACACCAAAGAGCCTTCCACATCTGCTTTGTTCCTAGATATTTTATTAAATATCGACGCTGATGGCAAACTAGCAACTCATCTTTATGACAAACGGGATGCTTCTCCATCGTCAACTTCCCACATATATATTATAGTCATATCATATTTTCATCTCCATATGGTATTTTTTCTCGCACTTGATTCGATGCGCATGAGCTTGTTCTGCGTATGATCAGGTTTGAAATCGAGGCAGGCTACTGTAAAACAAGCTGATATTATCAAGGAATTCAACTGTCTCGTTTAAAGTCAACATTTTGCAAACTATGTGATCTTAAAACGATCTAGTTAACCAATATAACACATGCTGTCTGATGTGTTTTCAACAATTGTTGGGCTGTTCTTTACGCAGTGAATTTGATCAAGATACAGGGCTCTTGACGGGAGTGACCTGTCGACAAGAAGTGTTTACTCCTCCTAGGCACCTGATCCCACCTCAGGTTTGCCCAACTCTTAGTACTCCTTAAAAGAGTTATGAGATTGACCACTGCTCATTATCTTCTCTTCGTTTATCACCTCAAAAAGACAACAATATGAATGGACATCGTTACTAATGACAACAACATCAAACAATCGCCGACAAAAAAATCATCGCATGCACACTGTAACAGGAAAACACGTGTTGTGTAAACACTCTCACGTGTCAAAAGCTAGATATAAAAGAGAATAGAACGGAGATTCCCTTTCATTAAAATATCTTCAGTAACACAAAAATCTTTTCAAAGTACAGTCGAAATTACATAATCTGATAGTTTATCATACATAATATGAATAAAGACTTGCGATATGTTGTTTGTAATCCATCGGTAAAAGACTCGACATTTTTGTACATCGTTTTTGGTTGGTTTCGTCAGGTACCTAGATAACGCATCAACAGAAGAATCTACTGATCTCGGTGCCTGTAATGAAATCAAAGGTATCAGGAATCCAGATTCTATATACGCAGAAACGTACTTGAAACTAATATTCATAAAGCCAAAGAAGTTGTAATCCTGTCATAAATGTTTTGATGAAATGACGCCTAAACTATATATCATATATCGAGCAAGTATTTGGTGACAAAAAGACCTCATGCTATCGGGTATGTTATAATAACTTGTTAAAGCTACTAAATTGTTCCTGGACTTCATTCCCTGCACGTTTTCCAATATTGGCTCAAAGCATTTTGTATTGTAAAGACTACTTACCCTTAAAGCATGATCATCTAACGAATAAAACATGGCATCGTCTGGAATGATCTCCAGTCGTTTGGTCTTTGGAGGTTGTGGAGGGTATAAAGAATTCTCTGATGTTCGCATCGGTAGCGAGTTCGAAAAGAAAGCAGTATTTGAATCTGGTTCAGTGAAATCAACAGGAGGTTCTTTGAAAGTAACAGATTTTCTCTGAGATTCATTCTTTATTGGTTTGGTTTGACTACATCCCATGTTTTCAGTGTAGTTATTTGCGCCGTTTCCTGATATGTATCGGCTGAATATAGTTGATGACGTCAACAGGAGGTTCCTTAAAGACAACAGTTTTTTCCTTCTTTCTTTGTTCCGAAAGGACTTGCTGTACGACTTGCTGTTTTGCGTTGCCACAGCCCATTTGTGATTTTACTGTTGGAATAACATTAAAATCAACAATTAGCAATATCCAAACTTCTAAGTGACTTAAGGCCAAGGTAATGTTTCTCTCTGTTTTGCATCCACGTGAGGGTAGCTATGAAGTTGTTTTCAAAAACGGCAGTAAATTTACATTAAAAACATCAATGACATGTGTTATTTCCAATCTGATCTATGTTATTACCTGCACCGGATATCAGCCAGACAAGAAACGCATCCGAAAACCTATATATCAGTGTACCCATGTTTAAGTGAACACGTCGGAAATTACGCCAAATGTATTTATCCGAATTTCACCGTTTTTCCAATTTATTATTTAAAATTTATAAAGACAGAACAGAAAAAAAAACCGTGAAACCAAAGAAAAACTATTATGCCACATAACTATTATTAGGCCTGTGTATCGCCAGCTACCTCATGATAGATACATATCACAATACAATAGTGCGATACAACACGTATCGCGATACGGTTGCCAAACATAAGATAATCTGATATCTTCATTTTTTTTATTGTCAAATATTGTAATGCTTAGTTACTCACCCTAATAAAAAAGATAGAATTACCACAAAGTGGCTCGAGCTCCTTGACCATGTATGAACCATATTAGGTCAACTACAAACCATGTAACTAATATCATTCGGTAGGGAAAGTAGTCCGGAGAATTGACACTGTACGGAGGTTTGGTAGCGCGGGCTTCGATGCTTGTGAGATAGTACATCTGTACATTGTTAGTTTGCATTAACTTTGGTTATATAATCGATCCGACAATTCTTTGTGCATATTCAATATCAATTCTATCTTTTGTTTCAGATGATTGTGGTCGTTATTTGAATAAACAAATAGAAACATTCTTATTTAAACACCAAGACTAAACTACTCTTCAGGGAGGGGGGGGGGGGTGTCTCTATTGGAAGAGAAGAATACCAACCATTGTCTATTAGCCCTCTACTAGAAATTGCGTTCCGATTTCATTTTCTGGATCTAAGAGGTTCCAGGAGTTCTGAAACCTTTGGCTTTCACCAGCTAGAGCTCTTCGTACAGAATTTCTTAATTTTCCAGATAATCCGCACCACCATCAATGACGAAGTTAAGGAAGCTTTGTAGGGACTTTGCCCAGTAGACATCATGATTTGCTGGATCCAACATCCGAGGATTTCGCCCCAGGGCCCCTAAGGTCCAATATATCCCTCCCCTTGCCAATACGCAGCTAAATTTACGCATGTTAAATTGTGGTTAATGCAGAAAGTGTATTACAAAATTTAGATAGTTTCAAATGTTTGTGATTTCAAGTATTAATACATCAAGGGGGGCCATTCTGCATTGTGTGGAATTCGGAACTGCAAATGCGAAACGAGGGACAGCTTGACTTCGGCGGGTATTAAACGTAAAGTCGAAAATAGCAATGTTTTCAATATTGAATGCAAAATATCTTAAGATAGAATCAAGGAACCTATGACCAATTTGGCCTTGTTGGAAAGGTTAGGATTTTTGCAAGAAACTTGATATATGTCATTAATTACTGGAAGATTTTTTTCTTTGGGAGGTTCAAAATTGGTAGGTTTTCATTCATTTTGCAGAAAATTTCCTCTCAGGATGGCAGGTGCTTCGGGCAATCTCGACCCATTTCCAGGCAAGCAGCACATGTGATCATGGACATATAAATTCTTTGTTGTGTCTATTTTCAATAAATAAAGACATTATTTATGAAAATTGGTTGCCATGGTAATAAACATTGATCATTAAAAAATTTCCTGTCTACAGTGAATGTTCATCCATTTTCTGGTAGTCTGAGACCTAATAACTAGGATTTTAACTGAGTACTTTGAGCAGTGATACTGGCTATATCTTTCACCTATATTCCATGATAGAACTAAAAATGCCTGAAAGTTTGGTTTTTCCGCTTGCCAAAAGGGTCCAAGAAGTTGTGGTTATCATAAAAAAAAAAATGTCACATATAAATTCCTGGAGTAATAATGGAGAGAGCCAGTTCTCCATATTGATAAGATGTATATCATATATATTTGTACATTTGTTATATATTACATATATTATTATTATTGAGTCATTAGTTCTCGAGAACTTATAATTTCGTCCTTCATTTTCAGAACAATATTATAGCTTTCGATGTGCGCCCCTTGGTAAGATAATGCTGTTGGGAATATATTTTACAAACTACCTAATTCATGCATGTAATTAGAAAATATTTTCTGCACTTTGAGCCAGTCCAAAAGAGAAAGAAAGAGAGAGCTACATGCAGTTGGTCGTGTTTTTGGTCTACCGCGTGAGTTAACGTTTTAGATCTTAAGTAAATAAAATTTTTCTCTACCTTGTAAATGGCATTATTACGACCGCTCACTCCTCGTTTATTGCTTCGCAACCACCACTCCGCATGATTTTCCTTTTTTTAATCCCTCGAATGGTGTCTATGAAACAGAGTTTATAGAGACGAATGGATTAAATTCACTGACTTTTTTGTAGACATTAATCTCAGATTTAAAATAACTTTATCTACTGGCTGCGATAACCTCCATGATTTAAAACAGTCCACATGTGTAACTCAACCAAAGAATCGATATTGAAATTTTGCCATAATTCAACACACTTCGAACAATTGGTATTTTAAATGCCCCTTATGAATATCGAAAAGGCAGTCGAGGTTTAAAGTTTTTGTGTTCCAACATAGATATAAAACGCAGTGTACTTTTAATCTCTCTTTTCTTCTCTCTCTCTCTTTCACAAACCACGAACACCAAAAACCACACCCAACACAAACACACACCACAACACAACCACCACACACACACACACACAACACCACCACACATTCCAACCGCACTTGTTTAAATTTATTTTAAAAAGTCAAACTAATAATTATTTTATTATTCAATCATCACCATTACAACGCCTCAACCAGCTGGAATTTCTATGTACATGTGGTGTAGTTTAATCGCAAGGTCAGGGCCGTAACCAGGAATTTCCAT